>PVLA01000086.1:686044-854752 GCA_004027455.1 Hydrochoerus hydrochaeris | reverse complement strand
AAGTTTTCCAATCAAACCTCGTTTATTGAGGAAGTGTCCCTGGCTTATAAAGAAGCGGGGGCAGGAAGTTACGGATGGGTCACTGTCATTTCCTGGGTGGGGCGAAAGGATCCTGGGAAATGTAGGCCGACGCACTGGATGCCCACAGGAGGGAGAGATGGAGCGGCAGCCATGAAGCTATCATGCTGCTCCCTACAAAGTCTCATATAAAAGTAGCTACCATTTGCACAAAAAATCTACTCACAGCCCCTTATGCACTTTAAATCAAGTTGCTCAGGTGAGCCAAACAAAGTTGCTAATCCAAAAGGTTGAAATTAACATCAACCTCTTTAGCAGATAATTAAATATGCTGTGATGATTAAGCAGTTCCTTTCCTCCCATCCAAACATAGGGCTCCATCTGACCTCAGTTTCATGTCTCTTACCTTTATTTCTCCATACTCTTGCCATTCTTCCCCCAACAATCTTTGATAGGTGCAATGAACATGGCACAAGGGCAGGATTTCCTCATAGTAATGATGTGAGACCCTCTGGGTGATGTGAGGGAATACAGACACTGAAGGGAACAAGTGCTTTGAGGACTTTGACTGAAAGGCATTTATTTATTTACTTATTTATTTATTCAGTTAGTTATTTTTAGTGGCACACATTTGCAGTACATACTGTTTATATTTCTTGCATGAAGTTGGTACATGTTTATAACACACATAGTATTTTAAATGCATTTTCCATACCCTGTCTCCCCATCCTTCAACTCTTGATCCATTTCCCATTTGAGAATGGTCTGCTAACCTCCTATTTTTGTCTTTTGTTTCACTGTTTATTTACATTTTGAGTGTCTCATATAAGATAAATTATGATATTTAAGCATCTGATTTATTTCACTTAAAAAGTACTCAAGGTGAATTCATTTACATATAAATGGCTTAAGTTTATCTTTCTTTATGGCAGAGTAGCACCTCATTGTATGTAAATACTATATTTTTATGTATTCATCTGCTGATAAGCCTATAACCTTCTTCTAAGACTCAGCTATTGTGAACTGTGCTGCTATAAACATGAGTATTTATGTACTATTACAGTATAATGTCTTTAAAACTTTTTGGAAGATACTTAGAAGGGGAATAGCTGAGTCTGATGGAATTTCTAGTTTTGTAATTTTGAAGAATCTTCATACTGAGTTCCACAATGGTCATACTAGTTTAGATTCCCACTAACAATGTAGCAGGGAAAACTGGCTATGCATATCCAGAAGATTGACTGTAGGTCCATATGTCTTGCTATGTACTAAACTAAAATCAAAGTGGATAAAGAACTAAATGTCAAAACAGAAAGAGTCTGTTGGAAGATGAAATAGGTGAAACACTTTAAGGATAAGCAAAGACTTTCTGAACAGAATCTCAGTTGCACAGGAAATAGTACTATGGATGATCAAATTGGATCATATTGAATTGAAAAGCATCTGCACAGCAAAAGTAAGAACCAGCAGAGAGGAAAAGCAACCTCCAAACTTAAAAACTTGCCAAAAGACAATTCTTGAGAGAAGTAAATCCAGAATATACAAACAACTCAAAAAATTTATTCCACTCAGGGAACAACACAGTATAGCTGAATAGAGGAAGAGTTATGTTGGATGTACTCAAAGAAAATCTACTAAAAATAAGTAATCAGAAGAAAGAGAAGGACACACAACATGATGTCAAAATTAATCAGAAATAAGAGACTTGCAGAATAAATAAAAAGTACTTTGTAAAAATTCAGAGCAATACAGAAAGCTGCCTGTGTGACTTCTGCCTGCATCCAGCGCATGAACTGCCATTTTGGGAAACAAAAAGCCAATGGAACCCAAATAAAATGACAAAAAAATCACACTACACAAGATACATTTGGAGTATGTGCTCTCCTCACCTTTCTTGTACCTTTCAAACAGAGGACATTGTAGCATAACAGCAGGTTTTGTCAACATACAAGAGGGTTGAGTAACTAGGAAGCTGCTTCTTCCTTAATAGTCTGCCAGTTTGGTTTTCAACAGTGAGAGGACAAAAAGCAATCTCTGACTGAGTTAGAAACTACCAGAGACACACAGAGTGTGATCCAGCCCAAAATCCTCCAGGGAGTAACATACCAATGGAGCAGAGCAGCTAAGATTGTGTGCAGTAGCAGCTAATCAGAACATCTTCACACAGTGAAAAGAGGGACTGCAGTGGCAGCAGCAGTGAAGGTACTGAGTACAACTATAGTACTCTCATTCACCTTCTCCAAGCCACTGGGGAAGAGGGACATGCCAGCAGAGTGGGACAGAGGAGGCTGTGCAAGGCCAGGAGGGGTCAGCTGAATACAGGTTTCAGTTCAACCTTGGACTTTATCTAAGAGTTGAAAGCCCATAGCAACTAGTTGAGCAACAGCTGTGGTGGCATACAGGTTAGCAAGACTACATGAGTGGGATACTGAGGGAATCCAAAGAGTTACTGGCTGAAGACTCAGGTGCCAGTACCCACAGCCAAAGGCCAAGACCATCCTGCAGGTTTGTGGAGTTGAAAGAGTAGAGTTGGTGACCACAAATCCTACTACTAGATGTGAGTATCCTGCAATCCATCACTAATCCTATTACCTACTGGGTGGGAGGTCATGTAACAGAGATTTGTGTTCACACTCAGACACCATAGACACAACCACAGAATTGTGGGCACCAGAAGATAGGTGCAGGCCTGTGGTCCAAGAAAGCTGTCTTTTTTCTCTCTTTCTTCTTTCTCTTTTCTTTTTTCTTTCTTTCTTCTTTCTTTCTTTCATTCTTTCTTCCTTCTTTCTTTCTTTCTCTTTATTTGTTTGTATAGGTTTTTGTCTGTTGTTTGTTTGGGGTTTTGATTTTGTTCATCTTTTTTTTTCTCTCTCTCTTCTCTTTACTTTAACATTTCTTGAATTTGGATTTTTTTTATGTAAGTGAACATTGCCCTAGGTTTTTCTGGTTTGCTTTGATCTTCTTTAGCTTTCTCCTTTGTTCTTTCCATTGTCTTTTTCTCCAGTGTCCCAAAACTTAGCTGGATTTCTTAGTCCTTCAGCCTTGCTTCTAATATCTCTTTTCATTCATTTCTCTGTGTCCTTTTATCACCCTTAATTCTCTTACCCCATGGGTAAAGTCAACCTGCTAAGAGAATACAAAGCCCTGGTTGGTGTTTGATTTTGTTACATAACTATAGAACTTGGATCTTGTGGTTAATGGTACCAAATTAATAATTACCAGTTTGTCAGTTTCTAGCCTGTCTTTGATGTTATTGTGATTGCAAATTGTGCTACCTTAGCCAAGGAATCATACCTGTTATGATCAGTTGTACTGTCTGGTGTGACATCACTGTGATTTACTGGGGTCATAATCAATACCACACTCCAGTATCAAAGAACTAGATGCTGAGCCAAATAAGTAGCAACTTATCAACTGTAACAAAGTGGGAAGGTAGAATCTTGCTACAGATTCAAAGGCAAAAGCCACCTAGAAGACATTTCTGAAAAAGTCATTTCCTAGACAAGCTTCAATACTAGTGAAAAAGATACTTAGCATAAGAATTTCACAAGCATCAACACAGAAAACAAAATTTAAAAAATAGAAAATGACAAGCTCCAGAAGTAAAGTGCAACTCCAGACTTCCAGCCTATTCAGTGCAAGTCCAGGGGATAATGAGTTAGAAATAGGAAGCCACTTATCTGAATTTTCAGAAATGATAGCAGCAGAAATAACAAAAAAACATGAATGAGGCTCAGGGAAAAATCAGATTGGAAATAATTTCTCAGATGAAAAGGCGATTATGGTCACATAATCTCTTGGTTAGGGAATACAGAATAAATACATATTTTTAAAAAAGAGGAAGTTAGGAAAATGAAGGAAACCATGAATGCCCAAATTGGAAAGAAATGGAATTAATTAAACAGACTCAAACAGATATCCAGGAGGCTAAAAATTCCACTGAAGGTGTATGCAGCCAAATGAAAATGTGAGGACAGAATTATCAGATCTGGAATACAAGATTGTGGTCATCACAAAATGAAACCTCTCCTTAAAATAGCAAGAGACCTTGAACTGTAATGCAACAGCTGCAAGATGATGCAAAGAGCAACATAAAATTGGTCAAAGTCAAGGAAAAAGCAAAACGGTGTATATGACACAAAAATCTGTTTACATAAGTAATGGTAGAAAACTTCTCAAGCATGGAAAAAGAATTTGATCTACACATGTGAGGTATATAATACTCCAATTAACCATGACCAAGAAAAAAAATCTACACCACAACATATAATAATCAAGGTTCCAGAAATTCATCATAAGAATGGAATATTAAAAGCTTTTAGGGAAAATAAATAAATCATCGATAAAGGAAAGCCCATCACAACCACAGAAGACTTCTCAACATAAATAGTTAAGTCAAAGAAAACTCAGAGTAAAGTATTTCTAAAAGAAAACTGTCAACTCACCCTGATGTACTCTGTGAAACTATCTTTTAAAATCAATGGAGAACTAACATACTTTCAGAACAAAGAAAACCTAAGGAAAAGCATGATCAATAAACTAGTTCTGCAAAATGTTCTGAAAGATATTCTAGAATAGATAAGGAAACCAATAGAAAGGACCCACAAGATAAGGCAAAATGTTAAGCAGAGGAGGAAGAAAGGCAATCAATAACAGGAAAATAATATGACAAGAATAAGTCAATACATATCACTTACAAATAACAATGTACATGGTCTCAATTCACCAATATAAAGAAAAAGACTTGAAGAATGAATCAAGAAAAAGATCCAGTAATATTCTATACACAAGAAACACAGTTATCTCAAAAAGAAATTAATAGACTGAAAGTCAAAAAATGGAAAATAATACTTCTTGCAAAAGGAACCCAGAAAAATCTGGGATAGCTATTTGATTTGCAGATAAAGTGAGTTGCAAGTCAATATAGATCAAAAGACCAAGAAAGGCACTATATTCTTGTTAAGGGGGAACACTTTATGAGGAAGAGATAACAATTATAAATATATATGTATCAAATACTGGTACACCCAACTATATAAAAAAATGTATAGTAAAAATCAAATAAGGCCTAACATGATTACAATGGAGTACCTAAATACAGCATTGTCACAAATGAATCAACTAGAAAAAAATGTCAATAATAAAATATCAGAACTGAGCCAAACCTGTGAGTATATGTACTTACTAAATGTCTAAGAGGATTCCACTCCATAATATCAGATTATACATTCTGCTCAGCTCTTCATGGGATGTTCTGCAAAATAAACTACATACTACTTCACAGAATGATTAAGCAAATGCAAAAGAATCAAAATTATCCAAAGCATATTATCAGACTGTACGGTGAAGTTGGAAATCAATGGCAAAATAAATTACAAAAAATAACATAAACATATGAAATTAAATAACATCATCTTGAATGACCAATGGGTCAAAGATGAAATTAAGAAAAAAATTAGATATTTTCTACAATTAAATGACAATGCTAATACAACTTATCAAAACCTGTGGGATGCAGTGAAAGAAATCCTATAAAGGAAATATATAGAGGTGAAATCTCACATCAAGAAAACAGAACAAGCTCTAATAAACAACTTGAGGTTGAACATCAAATTTCCAGAAAAACAGCAAGTAAAGCCCAAAGCCTTTCTGAGAAAGGAAATTATAAAGATCAAAGGAGAAATTAATGCAATTGAGACTAAAAAAACAAAACAAAGAGTCAATGAATCAAAGAGGTGGCTCTTTGCAAATTTAAATGAGGCTGATAAACTCTTAGCCAACTTTATCAAAAAAATAAGACTCAAGTTCACATAATTAAGAATGGAAAGGGCAAAATCAATGGATCCAGCAGAAATCCATTAGATCATCATTGCATACCTCAAGAAGCTTTATTCTAATAAGGCAGAAAACACAGAAGAAATGAACAGATTTCTAGATAAATGTGAATTAGCACAATTGAAAAGGAATAAAGATAAGAAAGGAAGAAGTTTAATTATTATTTGTGGATTAAATGACACTCTACATAGAAGACCCCAAAAACTTCACCAAAAGACTTCTAGATTTGATAAGCAAATTCAGCAATACAGCTTAGAACAAAGTCAGCACTCAAAAATTAATAGTATTCTTCTACACAGATAACAAACTCCTTGACAGAGACATTAAGGAAACAACACCCAGAGGTGATAGCAAGATGGCAGATAGATAAGTCACAGGGTAAAGAATCTCTCTGAAATAAACAGCTCAAAGGCTAGAATTTAACACCATGGAGAAGACCAGATGAAAGGAGAGGGATTCTCATAACCCAAGAAGAAACTAAGGAAAAAAAAAAAAGGAAAGAAAAATGTGGACAGAGGGTTGGGGCCAGACGTGCTCTCAGTGGAGCCAGTCCAACTCATGGTCCCACTGAAGTCAGGGATTGGAGAGACTGAGGACCTCAGCAGGAGGAGGTGTCACAATGGAGAACAGAGCCTACATGGAGATCTGCACTGGACTGCAGTGAGTGCTTGGAATTTGGTCCTCCTGCAGGAGGAGGGTGATGAGCTGGGTGACATCTTGGAATTGGGCAGGACAGGCCTGAACCTGGAACTGTAGTGGCTTCAGTTGGCCACAGCTGGCACAGAGCAGATTGGTGGGAATGGCTTGGACTATTGGACATTGATGATGTTGTCCCTGAAGTTTTCCTGAACTGGCTCCTTCTGTGTGGCACACACTAATGAGGTGAAGACCACCAGAAGTTGACTGCCTTTAAGGGGAGGGAGCCCCTGCTAGTACCTCATTGCTCAACAGCAAATTGGAGAGTGAAGCAATCCCTAGCCAGCATGCTTCCAAGTAACCTTAACCAATACAGAAAGGGTGTGGGACCTACACTATGCACCTGTCTAGAAGAAACCAGAAACGTGACAAGAGAAAGAAACAAAAAAAAGTCTCCAGCAACCCAGCCAGGGAATATGTGTCCAGGACAGGTAAACACAGAACAAATCTAGGGCAGCAAACCTGCAATTTCAGAAGCAACAGCAGCTGACATAGAGAAATATCTCTGTGACATTATAGAGGAACTCACAACAGAAATACTAATACAAGTAAAGCAAGATATAAGAAGATTAATAAAAGAAATGCTAAGCACCTCTCAAGAAGATACCAATGGAAGAATAGAGGAGCACAGAAATAGGAGGGAAACCTTCAATAAAGAATATTAAAAAAACCTAGAGTACTTGAAACAGATTCAAAGAGATTACTAGGAAATTAAAAACTCCATTGAAAGCTGGAAAAACTGCTTGAAAGAAACTAAAGATAGACTTTCAAAACTTGAAGATAGGTTTGCAATGCGCGATCATGAAAGGAAAGATCTCTTAAAAATAACAAGGAAACAGGAAGTAACAACACAAAGGCTAAAAGATGACAAGAGTTTCTATAACTTAAGAATAAAAACTGTGAGTGAAGAAGCAGGGATAAACACAAATGAAATAAAAAGGCTATTGACAGAAATAATTAAGGAAAACTTCCCATGCATAGGAAAAGGAAATGATATTCAGATATGTGAGACATACTGAACTCCAGTCAGCTACAACCAAAACAGATCTACACCCAGACATATAATAATCAAGAGCCCAGAAATTCAACACAAGAACAAAATATTAAAATCTGTCAGAGAAAAGAAACAGATCACCTATAAAGGAAAACTCATCAAAATCATGACAAACTTCTTGACACAAACCATCAAATCAAGAAGAGCTTCCAGCAAAGTATTCCAAGCCTTTAAAGAAAATAAATTCCAGCCCAGATTGATGTACCCTGCAAAACTGTCATTAGAAATTAATGGAGAAACAAGATGCTTCCATGACAAAGAGAAACTGGAGGAGTTCATGACCACCAATCCAAACCTACAAAAAATACTGAAGGACATTCTAGAGAGAGAAAAAAAAAAACTCTAGGATTTCAGAAACAGTGGCAGTGAGGCCTCAATGAACAGTGGAATGGAGAGGAAAAGTAGGCAAACCAATGGCAGAAAAATAGCACAGCAGATATGAGGCAGAGAAGGTTGGCTATAATCTCTAACATAGATGGCCTTGATACACTAACAAAAAGAAACACATGCAGAGTGGATCAGGAAATAGGGTCCATCGAAATGCTCTTGTAGGAAACATATTCAATCTGAAAATGGGTTTATGGACTGAAAGTCAAAGATGAGAAAATAATGCTCTATGTGACAGGGAACCAGATAGGAATAGGGGTAGCTTGCCCAGCAGCTGCAGATAGGTTGGAAAGACATGCACTTTTGTGCAGTGGAGAACAACTCAGCTATCAGGAAAGAAAACCTTGAGGCTTTTGTAGGCAAAGGAATACAATTTAAGATTATGATCAGGAGTAAAAAAGTTCAGAACCACTTAGGTAAATAGTGTGTTGCCTCCCTAATCTAAAAACTAAAGGAGTTAGTGGGATCCAAAATGTACAATGCACCCTGTCAAAGTGAAAGGGGAGGAACTGACTAAAAAAGGAAGGCAGAGGACATTGTTAATAGTGTATCATGATTTAAAACTCACATTGTTCTCATTACTCTGTTCAGTTTGGTTAGATTCTGTTCGCCTGTCTACTTGTACTACATTTGAGGGCACAGACAGCTATTCCAAAAATAGCAGGATATACTACGGTAACCATATTTAATTTCCCATTAATTTAACCTGAAAACCTGTATTACTTACACTGTCTTATTATGACTGATCTTATTTGAATCTGGTTTGTTAGATTTCTGTCTTCTCTTGACTGATTTTATTTGAATCTGTTATGTTTGATAGTATCAAGTCTGAGAGTATAGACAACTACTCTGAAGATGATAAAATTCACTAGGATACCCATTCTGGTTTGACTATTACCTGATTTTGAAGTCCTATAATGTCTCCAATGTTTATTTTTATTGGTATTGTTCTATACTGCTATGTTCACTTTTACTATGCCTGATGATATACACAATTCTATTGAAGATAACAAGAGACATCATAGTAACCATTGTAGATCACCTTGTATTATGGTTTTAATCATGTGCTATGTCCATCCTTTTGTCTTGAATGACCCCATTTTGTTTCCCTTCTCATATTGGTTTTGCTCTTTTCAAACTAAAATTTAAAAAAGGAAACAACACCCTTCCCAATAGCATTGGAAAAAATAAAATACTCAAGAATCAATCTAATGAATATCCTTACATTATAAACTACATTACTCTGAAAACTACAGTACTCTGAAAAAGAAGAACAAAGAGGACATTAGAAAATGGAAAGATATTCCTTGCTCTTGGTTAAGAAGAACTAATATAGGGAAAATGGCCGTACATTCAAAATTACTATACAGATTTAATGTAATCCCAATCAAAATTCCACTAGCATACCTCACAGAATTAGAATTAGAGAAACCAGTCCTAAAATTCATTTGGAAACAAAAAAGACCTACAATAGCTAAATCACAACCCCTGGCTTGAAATCACACTACAAGTCTACTGTAATAAAAAAAGATCTTGGTGCTGGGAAGAATGAAAGAAAGAAAGAAAGAAAGAAAGAAAGAAAGAAAGAAAGAAAGAAAGAAAGAAAGAAAGACCTGAGGATGAATGGAACAAATTAGAAGATACAGAAACAACTCCAAAAACACTCAGTCATTTTATCTTTGACAAAGGGACCAAACATATTCACAGAAAGAAAGACAGCCTGTTTAATAAAGGGTGCTGGAGAAACTGACTTTCTACATGTCAAAGGCTAAAATTAAACCTATGTCTCTAACCATACAGTAAATTAGAATCAATATGGAACAAAGATCTAAATATCAAAATTAAAAATCCTAAATCTATTGGGAGAAAGAACAGGTAGAACTCTTGAAGTTCTAGGTAGATGAAGACTTTCTGGAAAAAAATTACACAGGAAATAATACAAAAAGCCAACAAATGGCATCTCATCTTATTAAAAAGCTTTTACACAGCAAAATAAACCATCAACAGAGTAAACAGACAACACACAGTGTGGAAAAATCTTTTTTCCAACTGTTCCTCAGGAAAAGGGCTAACATCTAGAATATCTAAAGAACTCAGAGAAGTCTGGACCCCTCCAAATTTATATATCCAATCCAAAATGTGTATCTGAAATGAAGAGACACTTCTCCAATGAAAAAGTAGAAATGACAAATAAATATATGTTCAAAAAATATATATGCTCAACATCTCTGGTCTTATTAGAGATCAAAATCCAAACAACATTGGGATTTTATCTCACCCCAGAAATAATGCCTATTATCAAAAAATCAGCCTATAGCAAGTGCTAAAGGGATTGTGGGAAAAAGGAACCCTTCACCAAAGTTGGTGTAATCTGATGCAACTACTGTGGAGATCCTGCAAAAACTAAGAGTAGTGGTTTTATTTGACATAACTATTTCCTTTTGGTATATTCCTGAAATAATTAAAAGCATGCCATATATATATATATATATATATATATATATATATATATATATATACACACACACACATACAAATCCTTTAAATAATATATATCATGTTTACTGCATTTATTGTAATAGCTAAGTCTTGGAAATAGTCCAAATGTCCATCAGTAAAGGAACAGATTAAGAAAATGTGGTACTTTTATTCAATAGAGTACCACTGTCCCATAAGGAAGAATAAACTTGAGACATTTCCAGGTAAATGGATAATCCTTGACATTCTGCTCTTAAGTAAAAAAAATTGGACATGCATATTTAAATGTCACATTATTTCTCTGGTGTGAGAAACCAAAGGTGTAAATAAGGACCAAAATGTATAATAGATACCAAGAAATGAGAAGAAAATATTCAAATGGGAAGTTAAAGAGAGAAGAGGAAAAGTGGTAAAGTAAAAGAAAAAAGAAAAGAAAAAATAGAATAGAATAGAATAGAATAGAATAGAATAGAATAGAATAGAATAATAGAATGCCTTCATAAAATAAACAGGAGGGCAAAAGTAGCTGAAGGGGGGGAGAGGAATAAAAAGAAGAAGAATCAAGAATCATCTTTATTATTGGTACATGTTATTATGTATATCTAAAATGTGCCAATAAAATGAATTAAAAATTAGGCCCTTCAAAATAAAATACCTAATCAAAATTAGGCAAGTGAAATTAATAGACACTTTACAGAAGAGGAAGTACAAATTGGCAACAAATATATAAAACAATTGAAAACAAGCAACCATCTCGTTACTCTGGTAAGTGGCTGTGGCCTGGCAAGCCGTGGCCACTCCAGGGTGAGAACCATCAGCATTTCCTGAGATCCATGCCATGTTGGAATTTGGGGCACTGCGAAAACAAGCAGCCAGCTTGCCACTCTGGTAAGCACCTGTGAGCCACAGGTGCACACGGGTTAAGAATCAAACATCCATCCCATACCATCCCCTCTCCCCCATGAGCAAGTGAGAGCCAGAGATCTGAGCATCTCTTACAAGTTTGACTATATGCAATATAGCAAATAAGGGGGATTTTCTTCTGCCATCTCTTTGAAGGCAAATATTTTTATCACTGTTTTGCTCTGTTCTGATTAATGGTATTGCTCTATTCAATATTCTGTTGTTATAAGTTTGGTATTTCCTTTGATTTTGCTGTACCTGATTAAGGAACAACTATTGTGAAGAAAATGAAATATACTATTGTACCTATTGCTGTCATCCTAGTAACCTGCTGTGAAGTTCTGTACCAATTTCACTACACTGTCTCAATTGGCTTTGTCCCATCTTGTTCTGCTGTATTTTACTACCTTCATAAAAAAAGAAACAAATGTATAAAGAAATGTTTAACATCACTGGCCATGAAAGAAATGCAAATCAAAACAACTCAGAGGTTCAATCTTACCCCAGAGAAAATGGCTATCATACAGACATGAAATAATAACAAATGTTGACAACAATGCAGAGAAGTAGTCAATATGCTTTAGTTCTCAAAGGAAGCAAACAAAAATCCAAAAGAAGTAGATACTATTGTTAACAGTATGCAGGTAGCAAAACTAAAATTTATAAAGGTTAACTTGTCCAAGAGCATACATAAACACTGTGGCAGGAATTAAAAGAAGCAGTGAGTGAGCCACAGGCACACCAGGGAGAGAATAAATCAGAGTCTCTGGAGAATCAGCCATGATGGAACTTGGGGGGACAACCAAGAAAGTAAAGAATCAGCCCTCCTTGTCAGTGGCGCCGGGGAGCCAAGGGTGTGCCAGGGAGAGAATAAGTCTCCCGTGACCCTACCAGGGTACGGGCTGAAAATCAAACGTCTTATGCCTGCCCCCATTAGTAACTGGATGGTTTTAAGGTCAGCTGGAGTTGATAGAAACTAAGGCACATAAAGCAACTAAATGCTTATATTGTTTGGTTGATTGTGCTGACTGGGCCAGGGGTCTGAGCATCTCTCTGGAGAATGATAGCATGCAATATGGCAAATATGGGGGATTTCTGTCTAGTCTTTGAAGTCCAACATTGGTTTCACTGCTTTGCTTTGTTCTGATTAATTGTTTTGCTCTATTCAATATTCTGTTTTAATTATTTTTTATAGTGTTCTGTTTCTGGTTTGATTTTGCTATATGTTACTGAATGGACAACTATTGTGAAGATAACAAGATATACTATGGTAGATATTGTTATCCTGGTATCCTGCTCTAAAGTTCTGTACCAGTTTCACTGCATTGTCTTGAATGGTTTTGTTCCATATTGTTTGTTGCATTTTACTGTATTTAAAATTTAAAAAGACATGCCAATTTCCAGAATCCATGCTAAGTTTCATTAAGCCCAGTAGCATCACATTCTCATGAATCCCTTCAGCTGAGAAAGTATGCTTAAGAGAAGGGCATTATATTATATGCACTTGATGTCTCAACATTTAAAAGTTAATATAAACAGTCACATAGAAATAAACATACCAAAAAAGTTGCATCTTTAGTGTCAGACAAAAAGCTAACACAAATATTACATCTTATCTTGCCACATATCACTCTGATGTAGATTTTAAAATATAGATTTTTAAAACCCATTGTAGGAAACAGTATGATGGTTGCTAAAGAAACTTAAAATGTATAGTGTGATTCAGTAATCCCTCTTTTGGCCAAATGGCCAAGAAAATGAAATCACTATCTTGTGAACATATATAACTTTGCATTTTTGTTGTAGTGTTATTCACAATAACCAAGACTGGAAATAACCTAAGTGTGTGTGTGCGGACATATGTATGAAGATTGTGGTATATGTATGCATATGCAGGAATATTACTCAGCTGCAAAAAGAATAAGTTTCTGCCACACCTTGATGAATATGAAGGATGCTGTAATAAGTGCCACAGCACTGATACAGAAAGAAAAATATGGTATGATATCACTTTCATGTGGAACCTGAGAAAAGGAAGGCAAAAAGAAAAATAATGGTAAAAAGTACAAAAGAACAAAATATTGCTCACAAGATTGAGGAGAGGAATCAAGGAGAATAAATAAGGAGATATAGACTAGAGCATAAAATGTAACAGACATATAGGATGAACAAGTCTAGAGATCACACTATAAAGTTTTGAAGAGCCTGCCTTGCAGTTGGATGTTACACAAAATCAGCATTCACTACATTTGTGATCTTACTTCATGAAGACACTCACAAAAGAGGACTTCCAGAACTGTTTCAGAAAGTGAGAAGAATGATAGGCTAAGTGCTTTCGAGAGGAAGGGGAATATGTTAGGGATTACTGACAGCAATGTACCTTTTCCTTTAACACAGCTTTTACTTCAACATTCACTGTTTACTTCAATGACTCTTTGTTTGACCTTAAAATGTGGGTAATAGTATTGTACTGTATTTAGAAATCTTGCTAAATAAGGAGATTTTAGCTGTTCTTGCTACACACACACACACACACACATAACTATGAGATTAGGGATATGTTACTTTACTGTACTATAAATAACCATTTTACTACCAATATTTGGGGGATTATTTTTGTAAGAATGATAACTCTTTTCCAACTCATAAAACTCATTACTACACAATAAGCTTAAAAAATGTTTTAGGGAGGGTAATGTGTAGTACATGACACCTAATGTGCTACTGAGAAGTGTATTGCTATTTTCTCATGAGACTAATCTTTTCATGCCTTAATCTTCTGCATATTTACATTTCCTATTATAGTTTATGAAACATAATATGCTCTAATGAAGCATATTTTACTGAATATTTATTGTATTGTATTGATTTATACTGAATTAAGTAAAGTAGATAAGGTAGATTCTAGTTCTAGTGTAATTATATATAAAGTTATTTAACCATTTGTACATATTACTCTGATTGTATATGATTTACTTTGGAATTACTTTACTTATAAAAATACAAGTTGAAGGAAGAAAAGATGGCCGATCAGTGAGCAACAAAAAATAGAGCCTCCAGGGAGAAACAACTCATATGCCAGAATAAAACTCCCTGGAGAGACCCAGACAGAGGGAGATGGATCCTCTTGTCACAGGAAGAAATTAAAACAAAAAAGCTCATCAAATACGTTGGGACTGCAACTGGAACAGCTAGACACAGTGTTTTCACTGCAACCCACCAATTTTGCAGTAGACTGAATTTGCACCAGCCTGAATCCACCACGGCCGGCAGAACCATCCAAACTTGTTCCCACCGTGACTCACGGGAAGCAGAGGAGTGCTGAAGTTGGGGGTTGGTGAGCCTGACAGAGAGCAGAGCCGGCAAGGGGACTTTCATTGGTCCACAGTCAGTCTTGGGGTTGGGACACCACCCCCATGGGAAGGGCGCAATCAAATGGGCTACATGTTGGAATCTGGCAGGAAGAGCCCGAACTGGGACAACAGTGACTTCAGTTGGTTCCTCCCTCCCCAAAGCAGATTCATGGGATTTGCTTGGACTGTGCTGTGCCCCTGGCTGGGACCCAATGAGCCATCCCAAATTGATTTCCTGCACCTAGCAAGCACTAACCAGGGGAAGGCCTCTGCAGTTTGGTTGGCCCAGTGGGGAGGAGCAGGCTTAGGCAGCCACTGCTTGCACCTCAGTGATAAGAGCAGTCAGGAGAGGGAGGAGGACCCTTGCAAGTGTGCTTCAGAGAAGGTGTGGCCAACAGGAAAGGGGGCTGGGACCTGCAATGTGACCTGTGTGGAGGAAGCTGGGACCATGACAGGAGAGAGAGGCTGGAAGAGGCCCCCAGCCCAGAACCCTGAGAGCACTGATCCAGGAGAGGGAAAAACAAGGCAGACTAAGGGAAGTAAACACACAACAGCAGGCATGGCTTCAATGAACATTAAAAGATATCTTCAGGACCTTGTAGATGAGCTCAAAACTGAAATATTAAATCAGGTAAAGCAAGATATGAGTAGAGTAATAAAAGAAATGCTCTCAGGAAGCATCTCTCAGGATGATACAGACAGTAGAAGGGAGGAACACAAAAGAAGGAGAGAAACATTCGATAAAGAATATAAAGAAAATATAGAATACATGAAGCAGATTCAAAGAGACTACCAGGAAATTAAAAATTTCATTGAAAGCTGGCAAAACTCCTTAAAAGAACCTAAGGATAGATTATCAAAACTTGAAGACAAGTTTGCAATGTGTGATTATGCAAGGAAAGATCTCTTAAAAATAACAAGGAAACAGGCAGTAACAATACAAAGGCTAGAATATGATAAGAGAATCTACAATTTAAGAGTAAGAAATGTGACCGAAGAAGCAGGAATACATACAGGCAATTACAAAGGCTATTTACAGAAATAATTAAGGAAAACTTCCCAAGCATGGGAAAAGAAAATGACATTCGGTTATGTGAGGCATACAGAATCCCAGCCACCTACAAGCAAAACAGTTCTACACCCAGACATATAATAATCAAGATCCAAAAATTCAATATAAAAACAGAATATTAAAAGCCATCAGAGAAAAGAAACAGATTATCTATAAAGGTAAGCCCATCAGGATCACGGCTGACTTCTCACACAGACCATCAGATTAAGAAGAGCTTGGAGTGAAATATTCCAAGCCCTGAAAGAAAATAACCTCCAGCCCAGATTGATGTACCCTGCAAAACTGTCACTGGAAATTAATGGAGAAACAAGATGTTTCCATGACAAACAGGAACTGTGGGAGTTTGTGACCACCAATACAACCCTACTGATAATACTGAAGGACATTCTAGAGAGAAAAAAAAAATACCAGGATTTTAGGAACAGTGGCAGAAAGGCCTCAATGAGTGGGGCAGGCAGTAGAATGAAGAAGAAAAGTAGACAAACAGGCAGAAAAATAGCATAGCAGAAATGAGGCAGAGAAGGTTGGCTATAATCTCTAACATAGATGGCCTTGATATACAATATTGTTAATAGTGCACCAGGATTTAAAAACCCACATTACTCACACTACTCTGCTTAGGTGTAGTATATTCTGCTCCAGTCATTCTCCCTGTACTAGATTTGAGGGTATAAACAGTAATCCCGAAAATAACAGGATATAGTACGGTAATCATCCTTAATTTCCTATTAAGTCAATATAAAGCTCTGTAAAACCTACACTGTTTTACCATAACTGATTGTAATCAAATCTGGTTTGTTAGATCACTGTTTTTTGTTGATAAATTTTATTCAAAGCTGTTATGATTGATAGTATCAAGTCTGACAGTATAGGCAACTGCACTTAAGATGATAAGATTCACTAGAATATCCACTCTGGTTTGATTATTACCTGCCTTTGAAGTTTTATATTGTCTACAATGTTTAATTTTTTACTAATATTGTTATGCACTTCTATATTCAATTATACTTCTATATTCATTTATGCCTGATGATATAGGCAATTCTATTGAAGATAAGAAACAATACAGCAATCATTGTAGTTCACCTTGTACTGTGGTTTTATAAGACTTTTAGGTTTCATGTTTTTATAGGAATTTGTTTTGCTTTGTCTTACTAATTTTTGTTTTTCCCTCTAATACAGAAAGCATAGAAATACATGTAGAGACTCATGTGTGCATAGCTGTTTACACTCTCACTGTTTGACAATCTACTTTGTATGCTTTAATTTTGCAACTTGAACAACTATTTCTAAGAAAACAATATGTAATTTATCAACTAGTGATTTCTTATTTATCTTTTTCTGAAATTCTGTATTATCTCTACCCTTTACATGCTTTTTTTCTCTTTAAATAAAAAAATACAAGTCAATTACTGACAAATTTATATGTAATGTTTCTATAAGTTTATGAGTGTATGATATGTGTTTTTGCTTAATTGAAAGCCAATCAGTTTGTCTTACTCTTCTGTAAATAATGTTTGATTTTAGTAGTGCTTCAAGGAAAATTTTACCTATTGTCCCATTAACATTGCTTATAAACCAGTCAGAAGGTACACTACAGCATTAATTAGAGAGCCTGCTAATATGCTATAGCAAAAGGTCAAAAAATTTCTCAAGTTCTCTCTCACATGAGTGTGTAAAGGACCTTTGCCCCATGTGGTGAATGGGAGACTCTGGGATCTTCTACCATGTTGTCTTATTATCTCCTTAGGAAGTAGCTCTCAAACTTTATGTATACCAGAATCTTCTGGAAATAAGTTAAGACAAATTGATGACCTTATCTCTGGAGTTTCCAATTTAGTAAGTCTGGTGTAGTGCTACAAAATTGCATCCCCAACAATTTGTCATGTATCGGTGGTAACAGACTGCTTATATTAACATAAAAAAGTCATTTTATAGACCACAATCCTAGTCCTGGTGGCTTACTTGGCCTGGGCCAATCTGATCACCAGCATGGCCCTTCATTTTCATTTATGGAAAGGAACAGAGGAAGAGAAATACATTTGCCTAGTTGTTTTAATGGAAAGGTCTGGAAAATTTATCTACATGATGGATAATGTGTTTTTTTCCCAAGAACTTAATCACATAGCAGAAAAAAAATGGGTAGTTGTACCTAATTTTAGAGACAATCTTAAATATAGTCTCTCTCTGGGCACAGACTACAATCATTAGGGCACCCAACTAAAACAAAGGAGGTTCTGTCACTGCAATTATTAATTATGACTGTTGACTAGCTTGAAAAAAAAAACACCTAGCAGATTAGGAAAACACACACTAGCTGTGTCTGTCGGTGTATTTCCAGAAACAATTGGCATGCAGCCCATGAAACAGAGAAGGCTCACCTGACTGTGGGAGCCATCATCCAATGGGTTCTTGTCTGATAAAACAAAAGGGAAAAGAAAAAACTTAGCCTGCATTTGAAGAGCTCTTTTATACTTGACTAGGTGCATCATTTACTACTTCTGTCATCTATAGATGTGAGACTTCAGTTTCTTCAGCCCTTCAGAGCAAACTCCCACCACCATCTCTCTGAGGACCTCCCAGACCTTTGGTCTCTGCTAGCACTGATCCCTATTGTACAACCTCCAGCTCCTTGGAATCTTCCAAGACCGTCTGGTTCTCCAGCAGGCAGATGGCCACAGTGCAAAACCCTCCTTTGATTATATATATATATATATATATATATATATATATATATATATATTTTTTTTTTTTTTCTGCTCCTCTGGAGAACTCTATCAAACACAATTACCAAAAGGAAAATATCAATACTGGGAGTATCTTAAGAGGCTTCACTACAATGACATAAATAAACAAGCCTAGCCTAGGAGTCCAGCTTAAATGACTACAGCTATCTTTGTCATAATTACATATTTGTTCAACAAGTGACCTTGATAGCATCATCAGACCTATGGGATAGATAAAGCTGATAAGATAGACAGCTGAAGGTTTTGTGTCAGTCTTCATCCCAAAGTGTGTTTCTTACCAAACATTAAATGTGTTAATAATTTCTGAGAAAAGCCAGGAACATGCCAGTTGTCTAACGCCCACTTTGTCTGACTAGAGAGTAAAGCTTTCCTCATGCCCTGAGGTGTGGGACTTCACTTCTCTCAGTAGCACTCAACACATGATCTGTCTGTAAATTCCAAAAAACTTGCACTTTATGCAATTTTAGGTCTGTCTGCTTCTGTCTTTGGTCTCATAGCACATTTGCCTTTCATAGCTAGGTCTCATTCACTAGGACAAGGTTTTTCCGCAACAACATGTCTTGAAACTGTGAAGACCAAGATGAGAACCATATTTAGGAGGAAACAATAATAGCAGTATCAATAATACTACTACTAATAATGATAATTGCAGCCAGGATTTCAGTGCTTATTTTATTCAGGCTCTGTGGAAAACACTTAACATTTGGCGCTGCTTTTGTTTTCATAAGTGTTTTATAAGGTAGGTCATACAATGCTCTCCATAGAGCCAATTCCAGAGAGAACACTAATATATTATTACAGCTGTATTAGTTATTTGATTTTGAAATCAGTCCAACAATATCAAAATGTGCATAAAAAGAAATTCTAAATCTCTGAAGCAGAGTTTTTAAAATTAATTCAGTTCTATTTCAAATTTTTAGTCAATCTGCTTGGTCAATGCACTATGTACTATATCATCACCTTAAAATATATTAATAACAGCAAGTAATTATTGAATATTTATTGGATGGCAGTTTGTAGGCTTTTTTATTTGTTTGTTTGTTTAGTACATCATTAACTCATTTAACCCTCATGACCTCACTGGAAGAGAGGCACTATTTCCTCCACTTTCCAGTGACAAAAATTAGTCACAAACCTGCACAAGGTCACAGAACTCAGAAACTGAGGTGAGATTTGAATCCCTGAAGCCAATACTCTTACTCACTAGGAAACAGTTTCTCAAGATAAATTATTATTTTATTATAAGGAGTAATAAAATAAATATAAAAATGCTATGACTGGATAATGAAGAAAGATCACAGGACTTTTTTATCTTATAAAATGTATTTTTCACTTTGGTAAGATTTTCTTGAAATGTATATTTTAAGACACATTACTAGGGAGTCATAATTGAGCTCAATGGAACTGAAATGGATCTCCAAATGAGTAGACAGTGCCCATCTGGTCTGTCTGTTTGCATTTCTAAAATGTCTGTGATTTTATTGCACATTAGCATAAGCCCACTAAGATCATTCTCACTGTAGTCACTGAAGTTTTAATGGAAGCACACACGGAACCCAGAAGTGCTCTGTGTACTCTTAGCTTGAAGTTTTTGCCTCTCATACTCTTCTGAACTCAGTTCAGCCAGGCTTTCCCCTCACTGCATGAGAACTGCTCTTGTCAAGGTAAAACATGAATCAACCGGCCAAGTCCTCCTGCTATTCAAGGAAAGATCAGCATTTGACTCTGTTAATCACTTGCTCCATTTTGAAGCAATTTCTTTGCTTGGTTTCTGGTTTTCCACTCTCTTCGTTATCCTCTGCCTCACTGTCTATTCTTTCTCAATATTCCTTGCTGCTTCCTCTACCCACGTCCCGAGCCCTGACACCTTTACATTAATTCAGTCTTCAAATGTCTGCTCTTCTCTTCTGCCTTCCACGTCCACTTACTCTCGTTGACTTTAAACACAAGATTCTAAATCTGTATTCCTAATTCAGGTTTTTTGCCTCCAAGTGTCCTAATTGTTTTCCAACTGTTTAGCAGACAAAGCACCCAAACCTAACATTCCATCATGAACCTAACATTTCCAAAAACAAACTCCGATTTATGTGTCCAAGTTTATTTGTCACAACAGTTCACTCATGAGAATAAAAAACATACTCATCCATTGATTCCATCTTACTCCAAAGCAAATGCACTTCTGCAGGCATAGAGTCTCACAGGTGGGAGGCTCACAGTAAATGCTTTTAAATAAACAAGAAACAATAAAAAGGAAGTTCATTTGAGATGAAAAATAAAGTAACTAATCTCTTATGGTGCATAAATATATTAAGCAATTGTGTCTTTCAAAATTGATATGATGATAATATAAATAAATCAGTTCCCTAATTATTAACTTGCTTAATACAATTGTTAGTAAATTAAATTAATTTCAAATTATTTATCCATTATACCACCGGAAGAAATAAGATAACAACAGTGCTCACATAAATCTAACAAATGAATCAAATATATTCCTGTAATAATTCAAATTGTATTACTGTTCACAAACTAATATTGTACCTGTTCCAATTTCACATTCTCACATATGAATTGGTTCATATTCATGTCAACACAAATACTTGCCATAAGCTAATGGGAATTTCTTTCACTTTACCAAAAATTAAAAATTTTTAAAATTCTGAAAATGAATCTTTTATTTTGTAGCTAAGAATTATTGTTTTGTAAATTGTTGTTCAGAACTTGAGGTTCCTTTTCTTTAAAACATTTGTATAATGTCATGAGAAAGAACATAAATGTAGATAGGGCTTCCTCAAATTTGAACCCACTGCTTGATACGCTATTCTGCCAATTTTTTGTGATTGCTAAAAAATTGCTACTTAATGACAAAGACGAAGGAGGGAAGTACTGAGGCTTTCATGGTTTTTCCTGCTTTCCTTCCTGTCAGAAATCTATTTGAGCACTTTATCTTATTCAAGACAGGATCAGAGGGTGAATGAAGAAAATCTAAAATCTAAGCACAATTGGAATTCTTTGGATTGTTCTATTAATTATATGTTTTATTTTCAAAATGTACTCCTCTCCATTATTTCCTCTCCATTGATTTGATTCTGATCCATTTCAGGTGCTTATGTAGAGGGCCAGATGAGGAGTGGAAGGCTGTGTCTATATGAATGTGTTTTGAAATATTCCGGGTATTCTGGGGTATGCACCCCGTGTCAGGCTCTCACTCCCATGCTTGTTTTCACTTCAGAAGAAAGCCCGCTTTAACCATCAGCTGTAGTTTGAATATGCTCTTTTATATTTATTGCTTTAAATTTTAATGTACATTTTATCTTAATAATTCCTTGTTAGAATGCCAGTGTACTTAGGAAAAAGGAAAAGCTTAATTCTTACCTAAGAATGTAAAAATTAGTTGATGCCTAGCTAAAAATAAAACTGTGTGGTGACTCAAAATATGATTTTACCTAGATGGCAAATTCTATTAAAAATATTTCAAATGTTTTCAAACTGTATTAACTATATGAGTTTCAACTGACCAAATAAATACATTTTATTTATTTTGTTACTGTTGTTGTCATTTCGATAGTTTGTCTCTATCGAGAAAAACAAAAGGGGAAAAGGCCAAAAAGAAACTAAGTTTGAATGAAGATCTGGGAAAAGTTCACTCCTGTCTCCTATTCAAGAATTTTGCGAACTGTGGGCAGTATTGGTAAAAGTGTTACAGAGCATAGTAACTCCTTACCTTTTTTTCAGGCCATGTCGTATTCAACGAACTTACACTTAGCTCTTTAAAAGTCAGGGCATTTGTTTAAGTCACTTGAGATAAAAATATTCAAAAAAGCATAGTGCTACAAACTGTATATATACAAGCACTTTACAGCACATAACTGATGGCTAAGAAATCGCAGACTTGGGAGTTAATATTGGGTTTACACCAGGCTCACTACAGGCTCAAGAATGAAGTGCCAGTTGTTCAGTTATTTTGTCACAGTTTTTCACTGTCAGTGCCACACACTGGCAGATTCAGTTTCAGGTTCTAATACTTCAGAATACTTAAGAGTACTTTGGAATACTTTCCTCTGGTTTTTCTCACTTTGGATAAATAAATTGGTGAACTTATTTGAAGGTTTTTCTTACTCAAAACCATATTTCATTTGGATCTTTACAAAATTTTGATGCTTGAAATGAGTAAGCCTGCATGCAGTACTTGCAGACAGGAATAATGCCACCTGCACTCATGCATCGGTGGAAATGTATGTTGAAAGCTTGGGAGAACATTAAGAAAATAGTGCTGCTTGCTGAATGTTTCAGCCTATTTACATAGAGAGTGCAATGCAGCTTCTTTGATGTCCATTAATATAAAGGAATGTGTATAAACTTGCATATATCTAGCTGTCTATTAATTTAGGATATGAAATGTTTGCATTTTATTCAGTCATCAAACTGGGAAATCAAAGTAGTATCATCATATTTTTTCCCTGTTGAAAGTTCTGCAAATTAAATAACTCTTTCAAGATCCCAAAGGGAAGAGACAATAAAACAACTCTTTTGTGCATCACTAAGTGTCAGCAACTTAACATTTTAAAAATGTTTTTACAATATTTTAAACTCTAAGTTCAATGATCTTGTATTTGTAAAGGATTTCATCCAGGGAGATGAGCTAAGATGAAATGTGTACATAGTCATCCTGAAACAATAAAAGATAACAACTAAATGAAAAGATGATTTGTTCAATGCTTTCTTGGAGTTTTTCCAAACCTTTCATAAAATATATTGTTCGATACATACTTCAAAACAGAGTCTCAATAATAACCCATAAAGCAGTTAAATACATTGAATTTGAATCTTATTAAACATCGTTTCTCTCCCTACCTTAAGATATATTTTGGACACATGAATTTTCACTTTGTTGACTTTCAAAGTTCTCACAGAGTCTGTTTTGATAATAACAAATGCTGCGATGTCAAAAATAAAAGCCAAACCTTAGGTATTATATATAAGCTCTCAGAGTCATGTGATTTGCTGGATACACATTGACACTTCTCTGAGTTCACAGTACATTTTAAAAGTTTTCTTAAATCTACAAATCTTACACAAGTGACTACACCTGATACTTACAGCAACGTGGATAGAATTCTAGCTTGGTCTTTTGCATTCTATTCAATCACCAAACCAAGAAATTGAAGTACCTGTTTCCTACTACAATCCCCATTGTCTGAACTTTGCAGTAATGTGAAGGTTACTTTTTTCCTAAGCTAAAATTTGTGCTAGATAAAATAAAGCACATTTGTATTTTTGTTTTTTAAGATGTGTTTAACCATTATATATATGCTTGCAGGTGTTATGTTACAGTAAATTAATACCAAAACTCCAATTTAAACTTACAACTGGTGTAATTGTGTATCTAGGATTGTGCCTTGTGTCCTCTCATGTCCTTCAGGTAATCCTTCATTGGACAAACTCTCACTGTTTCTAGCCCCTGAGAGATTGCAGGTGAGGATAAAATCAAGGCGAGCATCTCCTGAAGAATGCCGGCTAATTCAAATCACTCCTCTTGTGACTTTTGCTTTGTTGTAACAGGAAATTCCTTTCAGCCGCTCTGAACTCTGTGCCCATGGTCCAGTGATCTACACCTGGCCCCTGCTTTCCAAGAACTGTCCACATACATTCTTGTCTGTGACCCTTCAATGAATATTATTTGCCTTATTTTCTCAAACACATATGTATTGATCAATTTATTAATTTCAAAGTACATTTATCATAATTTGAATTTAACAGCACACACATACAAATTGCAAGAACATTCAGTATTTTAGCAGTGCTTTTTAACAAAGATTGAACAAGCTGTAGCATTAAAGACACTAGTAAAGACTTCAGAATTTGACATTTATTTTACTTTTGGAAAGTTTTCTTAGAAATATAAAAACAACAACTATAATTTACCAAACACTTATAATTTTAGAATCCAAGAAAAAAAAGTTTAGGTTTTTTGCAAAATTACTAATTGTTTTTTTTGGCATATAGTTAATTTTGTAGTACAGATACTTCTTGGCTTATAATGAGGTTAGATCTTGAGAAAGCCACTGTAAGTTAAAAAACATATTGAGTCAAAAATGCATTTACTGTCTCTCGCCTACTAAATGTCATAGTTTAGCAATGCAGACATGGTAGGCTCTCCTTTTCCCCTTGTGACTCTGACCTGAATCCAGTGTCTGCCTGAGAGCTGTGACTCTCTGCTGCTGTCCTGCATCTTGAAAGTGTATGCTATGGTGTTATCACTAGCCTGAAAAAAGATCAAAACTCAAAAGATGATGCAGTTTCTACTGAATGCTTAACATACATTTGATGCACTTTTGTACACACACATATATGTATATATTTTTTCTCATGCCTTCACTTATTCTTGCTGAAGTTGTTTTGGCTACCAATTTTGAATTGAGAAAGCAGAAGCACTTGAGTTTAAATGACTCTATCAATGCCTATCTAGTGAAGAAATGATTTAAATTTAATCTGCCTGATGAATAAACCTGCACTTCTAACTCAGACTCACTGTTTACACTGACATTAAATATAGGTCAAAAATTTGACACCCTCCTTTCCATGCCACCAGGCAGATTATTCCACAAATTCTAAGTTGAATAATAATCATTATAAAAATAGAATTTTATGGTATTTTTTAACTTAAGGAGGAAGCTTATATTTGATTTATTCCATTTAATGACTACAAAATCAATTTGAGCCAGTTGGTATATTTTAGCATTTGCATCATAGTTTACAATTTGACTAACAAACATGCTGAGATGGGATTTGGCTAATCAATGTGAATAGGGAATTTTCTCAAATCAAAATAAATACTTTAGCAAGATACATTTTCATAAATATTAAAACCAATATTTACTGGCTTGAGCAACTTTTCTCATAGGACTTGTCTAAGTTAAAATACTAACTTTGGCAAGGGATTAGTTTCTAAATGGTCTAATTGTCATTTGGCCTTTTAAAAACAATTGAAATAATTAGAGGAGTTATTTTATTTTGTTATTTTCTGGAAGAAGATTAAGCTTGCAGCACCTGCATACTAACCATTGATTAAAAACAATCCAGCTAATTTGACTCAACTAAGAAGTGCAGGAGACATAAACTGTATCCAATGTCACTGATAAATTTCCCACTGAGTTGGAATTACCAAAGCCTAATCAGTTAGTATTTTTTTTCTATAAAACTGCTGTGTATGAGAATTTTCCCTGTCAATTATAGATGTATAACCATGTAAATAATAGCTACAGAGTATTATTTGTTTCTGATATCCTTTTTTTTTTTGGTTTTTATTTTTAGGGAGGTCTAATTTTTTGAGTTCTTTATATATTCTAAATATTAGTCCATTGTCTGAAGAGTAGCTGACATTTTTTTTTCCAACTCTGTTAGTGGTTTCCATTGCTGTGCATAAGAAATTGAATATGATTCCATTTGTTGATTCTTGGTGTTATTTCTTGTGCAACCAAGATTATTTTCAAGAAGATATATCTATGTCTATATCTATATCTATAAATTTTACAGATTTTATCTTCCAGGAGATTAAGTGTTTTGGTTTTAATACTTAGATGTTTGACCTATTTAGATTTTAGTTTAATGTATGGTAAGAGATAGGGGTCTGGGTTTCATTTTTGCTATGTCAATAGCCAATTTTCTTAGCACTATTTTTCTTCTTTCCAGCAAATGTTTTCGGCTCCGTTGTCAAAAATAAGGTGCTGAGTCAGAAATAATGAGCTTGAAGTTCTTTCTGAATCCTCTTTTATTGTTCCATTGATCCACAAATCTGTTTGTTTTTGTGTTTATTTTCCAAAACCATGCTGTTTTGTATTAATATAGTTTTGTAGTATAACTTGAAGTCTGGGATTGTGAAGTCCCTTTCCTTGCCCTTGCTGCCCAGAATTGCTTTTGCTCTTCTTGGACTCTTCTGGTTCTACATTAATTTTAGGATTGCTTTCTCTACTTCTGTAGAGAAATGCTATTAATTTTGATCCTACATATTTGTCAAAGTAGGTAATGATACAAATGATATTGTAAAAAGAATCCATAGTTAAACTGAAAGAATAACCTACCTTAAACATATTTATGTATCTTCTTAAAATGACTAACTTAATTTAATCAACCTTATGAATTTCTTACTCATTTGCTTTAGGTGATAAAATTATCCTAATGTATATAAAAATAAACATTTGAAAGCAACCTTTTTACACTGTCTCTCTAAATGTCTATAAAATCAAAAATAGAAGTTCTTCTAAAATTTTAATTTGATTATTGTATCATTTGTTTTTGTTTTTGTTACTCTAGTAAGTGACCAAGGTACATGAGATTTCTGGTTCATCTTACTTTTAAAATCCAAATAAACAGCTGAAGACCACTCTATACATCGCTGGGAATTTTTGGCCTCTTTCTCAGGATATATGGGGTTGGGTGCTAGGTAAGCAATATAAATTCTTAGATTCTCCTAGCCATTAATGCTTCAAGATTTGGCTTACTCTTATCTTGCTCCAGATTCTCCACCACTTCACCCTTTGATGGACATTCTCATGCAATAGTTTCAGCAAAGTCTCAATAACACAGTGCAATAATCCAATATTTGGTGAACATTCTAAAGGCTTTGGGAAAATACTAAAGTCCTACTTTGTTTTCAGAAAAGAAAAACATTTTAAAATAGAGTATTTGATTCCTACATTTTTCAGTTATTTGGACAGCCCATGTGGTGGATTGACAACTGGTTGTCAACTTGTAACACCCAGCTGAACCGAATCAGCATGGTGCTGGGTGTACATGAACCATCTGACAATTGTTGCCAACAACATAAAAAGGAGAGGAAGAAGTGGTGTTGCTGGTTCTCTTGTCATTGGTTCTCCTGCAGGAGCTTGCCAAGATTATTTCTTGATATGAACTTGGCTATTACTGTGAGAGGAGCTTGGGACCTTGGTATCACTGAGAATGACTGCAGTTCACTTTAGAGAAACTCTGGTCCTTACTCTGAGCATTGCTTCCTAGTTCCACAGAGGAAGATGGTGTGCTGTTTACTCTTCTAGAGAACATTGCCATGCTGGCTTCCTCATATGAACTCTGCTGTTCTCATCATTGCAGGGGTTCAGATCTCACTGTTAAGTATGACTGTGGTACTTTTGGGGGGAGCTCTAATCCTTACTTGGAGCATTGCTTCCTGGATCCAGTGCAGGTCCCTCAGCCTACTGGCACAGATCCTTCATCTTGTTGATGCAGACTTTCTAGCTTCCATCAACTATCTTTGGGCCTTTCCAGAGTATTTCCATGAAACAGACTTGCATGAGGCATTGTTGTGGGCTCCAGGTCTTCAGCTGAATGCATGCAGGAAATTGTCAAGGGATCCATGTCCTCTGCTGGATTCTTTGGGTCTTTAGTGTGTGGACAGATTTCTTGCAGTTTTTGTTTTTTGTATTTGACTCTGGGTGACTCATAAAATAATTCTATAGGGGCCAGGAATTTAGCTCAGCGATGTAAGTGCCTGCATGGCAAGCACAAGGTCGTGAGTTTGATCCCCAGTACTAAAATAATAATAATCATAATCATAATAAATTAATAAAATAATAAAATAATTCTATAAATTTTGTCTTGTATTAAATTTCTTTCCTTGCAAACCCTAACTATAAAAGCCCTCCACAAGGTTTAGTTGCTTATTTTTCTCCCTTCAAATGAAGCTGAGCATGGGAGGACAAGCTCGCTGCAACATCTGTCACCCGTTGATCATCAGGGTTGATCCGGCTGATCTCTGTGTCCCCTTCGTTACTTCCCGCTCCAGATGCAACTCTCCGGAAGCTGTGCAAGGAGGAAGAGGATGACCTTCCTGTTTCCTTGGTCAAGGGAATACAAGTAGCTGCACTCCTCTGCTACAACTTTCAAACAAGCTCTCAAGGGAAGCTGAGGTTTATTGTAAGGATTTTTTTCTCTCAAGCAGGCATCCAGCTGCCCCCCACACTATGTCTCCTTCATCCCTCATATAAGACATATGTTGCTTTTTTAAAAAAAACTTCTCTTGTGTTCAGGCGAGTTTCTTAAATACACTTTTATCACAAAAGGTTAATTCACAAGTTTTTCTAAATTAAAGGAGTCATTGAGGATTGTTGATTAATCTAGAACAAAACAAAAATGAAGTGCACCATTTTTACTTTTTCTTTACCTTACCTTGGACACTTAATTTTCCTTAGCTCTACTAATGACATTTTTGCAAACCATTTAAATTTTGTAAAGAGTATTATATAAATTATACTAAATTATAGGTGAATAAATAGATATACACACATAATGATTTATCTTCATTTACTTCTTATTATCTGATATATTGCATTATCAAACACTTGCCGAACATCTAGATTGGAGAGAAAAATATACCCAGTTTGCTACACAATAATATTTCAGTGATATAACCTAAGGATTAACAAAATAGCTTTTCAATATTCTAGAAATTACAATCCTTAGTAAGCTATATAGATGTAATGCCCCTTCTGTAGTAAACTTTCCTTTGGAATATTAGCAAAATTTAGTTACAACTTATTTTTATCTATGTGCCATTAGCAGACTGTATGCTGAAGCCAACACATGTAAAGCTCAGATCTTGTTCGGGAACTTTCACTGTATAAATAGCTAAAAGAAAAATAGACTGTGATTACAGGGCATTTGTTTTTAATTATTTTAATTATTGCACTTCTCAAGAAAAATATATTCCCTGGCTTTGGATTTTGTTGTTCTATTGGTTAGGAGGAGAAGCCTTCTTTCCCACATTTCCCCATAAATGTATGATTATTTGAAGAGGAAGGAGGGAATTCTTCAGTACTGTCTATTAAGCAATGCACTTCCCATAAAGATTACTTTTAAAGTCATCAAAGATGTGACATTTTATGGAATCAAAATATGAAGGAAGGATTGTGCACTGAGGTAATGGCAGTATTTGCTGCTTTCCATAAAGCACTTTCCGTGATGAATTGATTAAAAAGGCCAGGAGGAGAGTTAAATAGATTTCTATGGATCCCATCCAGATAGCATTTTACTAGCCTGTCTTAGGCAGTGCCAGGAAAACTGTAAATAAGTTATTGACCTTTCCTTAGAGCAGATACTCTCAGAAAGTTCACTGTATTTTTGCTTATAAGATAAAATATTTGTCTCATCTCCATCAGTATCATCAGCATCATCTAATGATCTCTTGAAAAATTTCAAGCAAAGCTTTTTGCTATTTTACATATACTATCCAGAATATACCAGTCTTGAAGACAAATAGTAGCATCTTCATTCAGCAGATCAGGACATTGAAATTCAACACATTAAATCATGTTTGCAACTCTCAGAATCATGTCTGTTTGATTCTAAGACCAGAAACAATTTTGCTATGCTAATCTGTTTCTGTAATCTAACATCACTATCATAAGCTACATATGATGAAGTTCTGAAATTTAAAAATTACTAGATGACCCTGATATCATCAAGTTAACCTATTACAAACTCATAATGGTATAGGCATACAACACAAAGTCAATTAAGCATTATATTTTGCTACATTGTCACATCATTTTTATATATGTAGGTACACTGTACTTCCCATGCTATTTTCCTTCTCATACATTCTTCTACTGATATTTCTAGTCTTACAGACTTTGACCAAGGTATAGCCCAAAAATATGATTGGAAAAACACAAGATGAGCCATTAACCAAGGCAGAACCAAAATGTTTCCCAAAGCTATAGAGATAGAGAAAGGCATATCAAGATAATGAAGGGCTGGGATTTTTAAGGCAAATCTTAGCGAAGAGGAACTGTTCAGGGAGGGGGAGGGGGGACAGAAATGTGCAGAGACACTCATTACAGGAACTTAACAGGGACTGAGTGAGGCACCTTGGAGGTAGTAAGAAGGTAATAGTTTTCTGGAAGCTGGAAGGTAACATCAAAGATGGTGTGATGCTTAGGAAAGCTAGTGTACAGGAACAAATGGATGACAAATCCAAACAGCCAGTTCAATAAATGGTAAAACCTCTCAACAAACTGAGAATAAAAAGAAACTTTTAGGATATTGTAAGAACTCTAATTTTAAAAAAGAACCTACCACAAGTCCTATATTTTACAGTGACTGACTACAGGAAAAGCATAAGACATGCTCACTCCCTAAATGCGTACCAAATATTGTACAAAAGTCCTAGTTTGGGCAATAAGTTGACCTCTCCATGCCCCTAAAAAGTGAAAAGTGCACAAAGTTTGAAAAAGAAGCATCATTATTTAAAACTCATTTATTCACTTGCATAGAAAATCTTAACCCACAAAAAAATAAATATATGGATTTTGTAAGAACACAAATAGAAAGTCAGTATGTGAAATCAGTTGTTTCTATGTACTAGAAAGAAACAATAGGAAAATTTATTTTTAAAAAATGACACTTACCATAACATCACAGCATCATACCCTGGAAACAAATTTAACAAAATTGTGCAAAAATATGTATACCAAAAAAATACAAAATTTGGATGAAATAAATCAAAACTAAAACCACATCATGAATTGAAAGATTTTGTAGTCTCCATAGACTGATATATACATTCAGGGCCATCACTCTTGAAATTCCGGATTTCCAGAGAGGACAGGGAGACACATTGATTCTAAAATAAGTGTATAATTTCAAGAATGTAGCCTAGCCAATTATCTTTAAAATGATAAGCAAAGTTGGAGAACTCCAATCATCCAAACTTAAGACTCACTATACAGCTACCATAATCAAAAAGAGTAAGTTGATCATCCTAAAAGAAGAACCTGTATCATAGAAACAGAATAGGCAGCCCAGAAATAGACTTATGTTCAACTTGTTTTTAGAAAAGGTACCAAGTAAATTCAATAGGGAAATGAAAGTCTTTTAAGTAAATGGTGGTGTAACAACTGAGTCAACAGATAGCAGAGAGACACAAATCTTAACCCCTGCCTCATACCAGGCACAGAAAATTACTTCCCATATGTTTTACACAAAACCCACAAACCTAGAGCAGAGATTTTAGAAGCAAACAAAGTATAACATTTTCCTCTCCTTGGAGTAATCTTCTTAAATAGAACATGAAACAATTTACCTGTAAAAGATAAATTATACTTCATTCAAACTGAAAACATTTGATAATCAAATGATACTAAGAGAATTAAGATACAAACTGATATACAGATTAACTATTTTCATTGCAAGTACATATGCATCTGTTTCAGATATACCACACCTGCATAACATATATGAAACTCTAAGGGAGACAAATAAACCAATTAAAAATTGAGCAAAATAACTCAACAGACATTTCCAAAAAAGAAGATATGTGAATGGCAGACAAGCATCTGAAAATATACTCAACATGAATCATCAGAAAAATATGAGAAGCTACAATGAATTAAGCTACCATTTAACAATCACTAAAATCACTAAGACATTAAAGACTGAGAATAACAAATGGTAGCTAGATACAGGGCAACTAGAACTCTTGTACATTACTGCAAGGCATGTAAAATGATACAGCCACACTGGAAAACTCTTTAGTAATTTCTTGCAAAGGAGATCTTTCAGCTTCGCCTATCTTGGTCCTTTCAGTGCTAGAGATAGCTGCAAGAGATATGACTTGTGCCCACAAAAAGACATGTGTAAGAAGATCTGTGGTAACCTTACTTTTATTAGCAAAAGAGCTGGAAGCAGCCCAAATGACCATGGAGAGAGAAAGATAAACAAATGTGATATGTACTCAGCAACAACAGAATGTTACTTTTGATTAATGAAAGGAGTGGTAGAGAACTTTTTAGAGTCATTGCAACATTAAATATCTTGACTGGGATATTGGTTACATAGATACATACATGAAAATTCATCTGATTGCATGCTTACCTATAAGATCTGTATTCTTCCCTGTATATAAATTTTATCTCAATAAAATTTTATCTCAATAAAAATCATGAGGAAAAACTTTGCATGAGAAAATGACATAGCTAGTGTTTGGCACTGAAGCAAAAAAAGGCACTGAATATTGGAAAATATGACAGCAAAAATGCTAATACATGCATCTTTTCTCCTAAGTGTTTCAACATGGATAAGGAAATACAGAGACAGTGGGGATTGTTTCACTCTGTACCAAGACAATACAATATATTCAGCCCCTTTTCTTATGCATGTCTCCAACTATTGACTCTTTATTTCATTATTCTCTGAAATGATAACAGATATTATACACTTGATTAATTATTTGAAACCATTTGGCATGTAAATCTTGGTAACAAATACACTATTTTTCAAATAACTACCTAGACCAAAATTATTCCAAAATAGCAAAAGGCCACAATGGCAGAGGAAATGGAAAATTTGAGTAGCAGTTATGATGTGATCTTAACTATAGTGATGGAATAAACTACCATGTGGAATGTTTTCACTAACCATAACTAATTTGACCACCACTCAAATTAGCCAAAAATCTCTGCTTTCCTATTAGCATTTATAATATTTAACAAAACAACTCACAGTTGAGAACACTGATTTTCTACCTAGAAACACATAAATGAGTTCACTGATTTCTTTTCAAAAGATTTCATAATGATACTCTCACTTGAAGTCAAAAGACTAAAATAGGCATAAGCATTGATTAATAGTAAATAAATAATCATTGAGTAGCCATCCTATCTTGGTGACTGTGTGATTTTCTGTGTCAGAAAATCAAGATAAAAGTGATAAAAGTCACAGCCTAGGGCAGAGGTCCTTTACCGTAGGCCCGCAGCTTGGCACCTGGTTAGGTGGGAATCAGGCGGTGAGTGAGGCTTCATCTCTATTGGCCGTGGCTCCCCTTCCCTAGCATGGCTTCCTGAGCTGCATCACCTGACACATCCGCAGGAGCACTGTTTCCTCATAAGCTCTACTGGGAATCACTTGTGCAAGAGATCTAGATTGCAGGCTGCTTCTGATAACCTAATATTACAATAAAAGAAATAAATCGTACAGTAAAAACAATGTTTTGGAATCTGCCCAACATTAGTCCCTTAACTCTGACTGCTGTCCTAAGACATGGCCTGGAACCAAGGTATACATTACAAGTAATATAAGCAGTTCAATAGATCTGCACATAAACAATTATGGAATTGTTTGACTTATTTTTAATTCTTGGAAGAAAAATATTTTAAAGAAAATTGAAAAGGTTCAAAACATCTGTTCATAAATAATTATATTCTAGAATCTACTGAGAAACAGAACAATCAAAGTATCCAAAAATAATGACTGGTTAAATGCGTTTTGATATATCAAATAAGCATATGTAACAATAAAATGATTCACATCTAGCCAGTTACAGATATTCCTGACTTTGGGCAAAATATTCTATCTTTTTCTTTGTCTCAGTTTTTTCGATTCAAATATAGCACAAAATATCTTCCTCACCTGTCATACAGGATTACTGGAATGACTAAAAATCAGAGCAAATATAAGCTCTTAAAAAGATTAAAATATTAAAACTTTAAAAATCAACAATTGAATAAAACAAGAAATTAGTGAGTGAAAGCACTTCTTTTCTATCATAAAATCCCTAACCTAAGCCATATAATAACTCTTTCAGAAATATAATTCTTACAGATAATCTTGTAGAAACAATATAAGAAAAGAAATATTGTTTTCCTGTTGATTTTCCTATACCAACTTTTCAAACTGAGGTTTTCATAGAATTCTCTGCTCCCCTCCATACAAATGCCTCAAGGAGGGAGAGAAATGTTGTCTACTGTGCTGGTTTGCACATAATTATCCCGCATTTTCTCCCATGAGGACATTTCAGCTTCCATTTCCAGTATCACAGCCACTTCATAATCCTCATTTGAGCTCATATTATGGAAAGAGCAGAATATAAAGTCTACTGCAATCTTACTTTGGTTTATAGAACAATGTACTAGAAAAGCATAAATATATAACATCCAGTGCTTGCATAGTTTCTCTCCCCCACAATGCTAGTTACTTAATAAAATTGTAGAAGCGTGAGGTTTTTTTTAATCTCAAGTTTTGCAGAAAAATGCTAGGTAGAAGTGGGTTCCTCTGTGCATTCAGAATGACTATTTCATTAGACAAGTCCTCCTTTTCCTGACCCTTCTGTTTTCATCTTCAGTTCATTATTTTTGGTACCATTTCATATTTTTGCATAAGACTGGAGCCTGACTTTTCCAAACGAATTAGCAGATTATGTGTATTAGTCTGTGAGCACAACCTTCACAAGTGCATAGACAAACCTAATTTAGAAAATACATCCATCAAGGTTTATTTCATACTCCTTAAAATAATATTGTGCAATAATGAAATGCAATCACACACTGTGGTGAGAGCCAGTCAGCCTTCTAAAAAACTGTACTTTCAGACCCACCTTAGATTAGACTATCTCCAGCTGAATTCTAGGAATGATCAAGGTAACTGCCATTTCCTTTCTATACACAAGTGATAAGTAGAGATGGCATCTATTTGCCACTTCTCCCTTCATCTTTGATAAAGTAAGGGCTGAGCTTCTGTTGTGTTCTAATACAAGTACTATAAACTATCAAGGCAGGAAACAAACAAAAGGTCACACAAAATCAGCCTAAATACAATAGTTAGACTAAAATATCTTTTCCCTCATGCCTTCCTTTGTGGCAGCTAGAGAACTACTCTCCAAGCAAGAAAATGAGCTAAGATCTGCCTCACCACTTAAGCAAATCTGTACAGTCCTCAAACCAAAGAACTTTGCAACAGAATAAATCAGAGGAACCTGTTCTAGCTCTGCTTCTGCAGGGTGCACTGAGTCTGCTGACTCATCAGATGAACATGACCTACTGTAGTGACAGCCAGGCAGTGACAGGAAAGAGAGATTTCAGAATAGTGCTCAAACGTAGGAGACTGGATGCGAATATTTTCATAACTCTGCCATCTTGAATTAAAGTTTCTACCTATATTTCTTCTTTTAAGAAAGGAACTGGCCTGAGAATAACCAATATCTTTTTCCTCCTGAGTCCACAAGTGCAATGAATCACCAGATTTTTTTCCTCTTGTATTATAAACAATGTATCCCTTTTTAATCAGTTTGGTCTTTGCAGGTGTCTTTCCCCGTACCCTTGCTCAGCCTCTGAGGGTGAACCTGATTATGCGCTGACCTCAAAATTGGGGTCTGAAATCCCCACTGTAACCACTCTGACAATGATCATAGTACAGACTTGAAAGCTACCACATCTCTCTGTACCTCCCAGAATGAGGTCTCATCATTGCATAACAATGAAGCTACTCCTGGGACATGGCCAGGACTCTTGGGTCATTACACTGATTCTAATCCCAGCACTCTGTCACTGGGGGAAAATAGTTTCCTTCCCCAGAGGCTAAACAAGGACATTGGGAGAAGCCCCTGAAGAAGACTGAACTGGGACCAGGGATTTGGCTCAGTAGTGTAAGAACCTGCCTGATGAGCCCAAGGTCTGAGTACAAAAGACTGAATTGATTAAAACAATTTTATATTTACAGTGCAAGACGACAGATGCAGAAGCTCCATCCAGCACTGTATGTTGGTCAGAGATGGAATTAAACTTTCCGGAAACAACATTTTTACTATCATTATTATTAGTATTTCTTTGATTAAAAAAATCATACTTTGTTGTTTTTCCTATTGTTAGTTTTTCTTTCTTTTTTTTTTCTCCCTACTCAAAGGATCTGAATGCTACTTCTTCTTCCCGGTCTGTAGGATGCTTCTCGCTGTCGCGGTCACAGCTCCATGCGTATCTTCCAAAGGAAACTGTGAGGTAGCCGGTAAGGCCGTGCTAAGCTGAGTGGTCTCTGACACAAGTCTCAACCCTCAGGAAAATGTCTATGGTGTTGAATAAAGCTCCAAGAAGCACAGAAGTGTCTCCTCCAGTCTATAAAGAAATTCATACGAGGTCCCAGTGGGGAAGGCAGAAGCAAGAGCTGTGTGGGGATGTGGAGAAACACACAGGCTCGGTCTGCTTCCCAGAAAGCTGGCATTTCACAAGTGAGAAGCCACTTCCTGCAGCCTTCAAGCAAACAAACTCATTGTATGTGGTTAATAATACTGACTGGAATAAAGTTATACTGACTGGAGTTATTTGCACCTAACTATGGACAAACAGACATAAAACTGGACCACGACCCTGGGACAGTCTGTTTACCTTCAATCTGACTATCCATTAATTAAATGTTTCGCTGCTTTTATCCATCTCTTTCTCCACACCTCACAGCTATCATAGATATTAGAGCACCGAAGTAAAATGTGCCACCCTCGAGCAGGTGTTCCCATATTCCTAAATCACACTTCCTTAGGACAAGATGAGCTTCCAAAAAAAGATTGCTATTTTAATGACACTCATCACAGTCATGACTGGCGCAGGGCTTGCAAATCTCCTACCTCAACTGCAGCAAATTTAGAAAGGCTGCATTTTTTAAAGCATCCTAAGGGATTCAATAGGTTTTTTTCTATGTAATCAGAGGCACTAATTATCAAGCCTATTTAAGATAAAGTAGTAGTTAATGCCAATTTATCAAGACAGGAAATGAATCTGATTTTATTTCTATTGCGACTGCCCAAAGGCAGGTGGCTTAAGGCAAGTATATTTAGTTTAATGAGACTCTAGGGGATAAACAGCCTAAGTTTGAACACCCTCATTATGCATCCGCAAATACAGTGACCTGCTTGCTGCACGAATTCAATTTAGATCTACGCAAAAAATGGTCGTAAGTAGTCCACTGATATAAGCATATTAGACTCTCCCTTCTCCAGATGGAAACTGCAGTTCTATTCCAATACTTGTATCTGAAGCTTATTTTGCAAGTAATTTCCTGTGTTCTAAATGTGCCTTTCTTCACTTTTTTTTAAAGAAAGCTATTATTTTCTAATTTTGAGGTACAGGAAAGAGTCTAAAGCAACTCCTTTGCTTTGTATTCATGAATATATATTCAGCATAAAATTGTCAATAATTTACTATCACGAAGGTTCACAGTTGCTCAATTCCAGGTCCCAAGTTTCCTAGGACAGAGGAATACAAAGAAAACATTAAGTCATAACTCCAGTGCCCAGAAATAACCCTTGGTAATAGTTTCATCAGTTAATCGTCTATCGCTCATTGAACTTACACAAGCAGAGTAAATATAATGAAAGAGAAAAGACCACAAATGATCTTCTTATAGACAGAAAATATTTTGACATACTTTTGAGTGTTATGTCTACAAGGAGATATGTCAGGACAAGCCTACTGAAGCTGAATCTGAGGGTCAAACCCCTCATCTCCCTTCCCCACACTAATTCTCATTTCTATGATATCTCAATGGTTGAGCAGAACACAGATGAGAAAAATGTAATAAAATACTCAATACTCATAATTTCATGGTACACAGCTTAAAGGTAAAATCTGGGAGAGAAGGAGAGAGAGAAAGATACTTTAGAATCAGAGATCTATTCTTAAGCATGTGCATTGATTCCACTTTCTCATTCTATTAAAGTCTGAACACACAATTTGCTTTCACTAATGGAATTATGGGTGGCAACTTTTCTATGTTTGTGGGGACACTTGAAAACTGGTATGAATATGTTATGCACCTCTTCTAACGGTGACTGGAAATACTCTCAATGAGCATTCTGGGTGCAAGGGTGAGATAAAGAAAGGTAAATCAACAGATAACCTGTGATGAGCAAGAAATAAACTTTTTTTTAGTTTAGATTACTGAGGTTATGTTTATTTTTGTGCTATAAATATGTAATAAGAGTAGGGTACAATTGCAACTTTCATTATGGTTGAGTGGTTGGAGTCAGGGAAACTGATATTAAAAATGAAAAGTGTCAGTGCATATGTGAACATTGACAAATCATCTTCTGTAACTTCTTGGAAAATAGAATATATTCTTAATATTCTAACTATTAAGAAGAAAGAGTTGAAAACAAATGGTACTCACTAAACTAGTTAGTGGAGAGTTAATATAAGGGCAAATATGTTCAAAAGACAACATTTGTAGGCAGAAAATTAAGTAAAACTTAGAATTTACAAAGTCGGAGATTATGGAGTTCAAAAGTTAAGTGCATCTCAACCAAAACTACACCTGGGGACAAGAAAGAATGATCAAAGTTTTGGAAGGAGAAATTCTATTAAACACTTATTAGTCCAATTATTGAAATACAGCCTGACCAAATATTGCATATTTTTCATTAATCTTTATAGGATAATATAACAGGAAATAAAATCAACAATCTTATCAAATGTATTTAATACAAGAATCAACTGGTTGAAATGAAACCTGCCCTAGAAACACTTGGGGTAGTCAGTATCTAAATTGACTGAGGGTAAAATGTTAAGTGGTAAAACTCAAGATCAAGTCAAGAGTATGGCTACTAAACTTCATTGAATCTCTTTTCATTGAGTTCACTACTGTATAGATCTAACAAAAGAAGTGGCAATGTTAACACCTCTCAACTGCACAAAGGAAAAAGAGAAGTGACTGAGTGGTGTTGTGTCTGAAGCATCATAAATGCAAAACATTCACAGTTAAGCACAAAAGAGATAGGAGAGAGAGAATCTGTGATATCTGCAAATCCAAAGGAGCCTCCTCTAGACATAAGTATCAGACTAGACTGCATTGCCCCAAGTTCTTAAACTTCGTGCTAAGCAATGCAAGTGGACAGAATTTTTGAGTGCTGCTCTTTGCAAAGTGATTAACGTAGAGCAAACCAGAGACCTCTGTCAACCTGGGATACATAGTGACTACATGTAATACAATACTGTGATTCTGAAGTCCTGAGATATACTGTTACTTTTAAAGATACAGAATATCCTAACTCAACCTAAATCATATGGAAATACTCATCTTTTGTAGTACTGGGGTTCCAATTCAGTATCCAATGCTCTACCACTGAGCACTATCCCAAGACCTTCGGTAAAAATTTTTTTGTTGTTTTTCAGTTTCAGACAGAGTCTCACGAAGTTTCCCAGGTAGGACTCAAACTTACTGCCTTAGCCTCCTGGAGTGACGGAATTATAGGCATGTACCACTGCACCTGGCTACCTATAGACATTTCTTAAATTTGGAATGTGAAAATGTACTTTTTTACTTCATATGCATGTCTGCCTCTAAAATTAACATGTATTGCTTATGCAATAAAATAATACAAGATTTAAAGTGGTCACTTTTATAATAGCATTTATAAAATAACTGAAAATTAGCATGGATGTAAAAATTGAAAGATATAAATTAACAGGATAATAGGTATTTGGAAGCAAAAAAATAGTAATAACTAGGATCTCACACAAAATACAACCTGAAGTCTTAACATTAACTAAAGTAGCTCTACTGTTATTTCTGTTAATCATTGGGATTTGTGTAATGCTAATAAGTAGTGATACACCTTTCTCTCTGAGCGAGACACTGTTCACTGTGCCTGACATCTATTAACTCATTAATTCTCATAACCTGGTGGGTGAAGTTGTCTATATTATCATTTCTGTATCTTATGTAAGGAAACAGTGAGAAACACAGTAGTTAAGTAAATTATCAGAGGTTATACAGAGAAAAAGATGCAAACTTGATCCAACATCTGTACTTTGGACTACTGTGCTTTCTATGGTTTCTCTCAGGAACCTTTCAGTTGATACATTAGGATGATATTCATTTGACAAAAAAGCATTCTATGTTTAAAATTGAAAATCATCTTTTGTAACACTGTTCTTATTTACTATTTTGTAAGAGAACTAGAAAAATGAATATGACAAAAGCAAAGCAAAGAAGAATATGAATTTAATACACTTGAGAAAAATATGGAAATCATTAGGTGTAGCAAATTGTTAAGTCCAAATCCTCAACTGCAAACAAAATGGACTGCTGAAGTTAAGCCAACCGCCTGTGTGTTCAACCATGAAGGAAAACAACAGAATGAAAGAACATCTTGGAAATATGAGAAACATTTTATTGTTGATTGGATCTCAAAAGAGAGCCTCTAAAACTCCTGTAAAAAAGGCAGAGGGCAAATGAATTTGCATAGTTCTTTCTCTAAAACACATTGTATTTAGCAAAAGGATTCTAAGGAAGGGAAAGAAGAATGAAATTATGGAATGACTACAATGCATATTAAAAACATGAAAGAATTTGCATTGAAAGGAACTTTATCTCTGTCCCGTAAAGCTACTGACTGTGTGATGGACTCTCTCCTTATTTAGCCTTGTCTGTATTGGAGCACATATTCCCTATCACACATAGAGATCCCTCATCCCCCCTTAGTTCCTAGGGATGTGCCTGGAATATGAAATGTTTGCTAGTTTAGAGACTCTTGCAGTTCAGCCACATCTGCCTCTGACTTACATACCTTTCTCTGGGTTTTCAAGCAGTGTCATTCAATTACGCCTTCATCTATACCAGGTAGAGCTTTCTGCTCTGTTGGGAGAAATACTTTTCTTTTCCTTGTGCAGATATCTCTCCAGAAACATTGACTTCATCAAAAACAATATTCTCTTTCATGTCACTCTTTTGCCTATTTACCTACCATTTCCTCCTGCTAACTAAAGTTTGTTCACATGAGTGTGCAATCGTACACACTTCCTCGTGCCAAATTCCTTTCCTGGAAAGTGAATCAATAATAACATAAAACCACAGTTGTAGTAAAGGTGATATTGCCCTAAACTCTATGAACTGGGGAATAGGTGGAAGTTGAGACCCAGAATTTTTGGATCATCTACCCAGTGTAGCATTTCCCATAGTGGTTAACAAGCCTCATTTGCACAACGGCAGGGAGAAGGTCAACTTTCTGTGTGTGTGTGTGTGTGTGTGCGTGTGTGTGTGTGTGTGTGTGTGTTGTGATGTTCTCAAATTCCAGAAATGATGTAAGCTGTTCCCTATATTCATTGTTTTATTCCTCAGAATTTGGAGAGGGAGAAGAGTGGAGAGTTGGGAAAACTCCACTGTTCAACTGACACATTATTTACTAGAAGTATTCCTTGCGAGATGTTGATTTGGTTGTCAAATATACACTTTTCATAGCCTTGTCAAGATACAAATAAATCAAGAGCAGCATCTACTCTAAATCTACCATCATTCAAATGGTATCTACTCTTCTCAGTCATCAGTCTTCTTCTTATAATGTATCTAAAATTTGTCACTTCTATAAAGGTAAATTGCTCTCCAAAGGCCAAATAAAGCAGAAAATGGACTCCACAGAGCTCTTTGCCTTTCAAGACTGCATATATCAAGTATGGGTGTCAGAGAGTTGTTGAAGGTGTTTATTAACTTTTTCAACCTTATTGAATTAAAAATATCCCCTGGGTATATTCACATTCATTAAAAAAACACAATTCATATTAAGGATCTGAAAAATATTCATCAATATAATATGTGAGTAAAAGGAAAGCTCTATGGTAATTCAGGCTGCAGACCTCTCTGATACTAGTAACCACCGCAAGATTGAAAGATGGCTTCTGCTTCATTTTTCACTGTGGTCTAGTTACTCTTCTATTTTGTCTATGCCCTTTAAAATAATCAACAATTTTCTTTGTCCTATTGAGCTAATGACATTAAGAAAACAATGTTAACATTCCTTTAAGACTCACATGCACAATGTCTTCTAGTGTATTTTCTAGTTTATCTTTACAAAGTCTGTATTTCTCCTAAAATTTATAGCCAGCTGACTCTACCCTTTCTTCTCATCACTACTGATTAGGTAGTATTTGATATACAGCTGTTAAAACATAAGTCCTCTAAAAAGCATACCTAAACGTGGTTCATTAGAGAAGAAATTCAGCCATTCCTTTGGGAGCCTGCTCCACTCAGCTGGTGACCTGACCACTGGACACCAGCAGTTGGGTCAGCTGTGCTTGGAGCCCATGTAGGAAAGGGACTGCTTATCTCAGGAATTTCAATGATAAAATCTGTTGTGGCAGCTAATAAACACTTGATTCCCATTGTGGCATTTGTGGTATGAATATCTATTTAAAATTGTGTCATTAACATATTAAAGATATAAAAATTGTTAAGATGTAAAAGTTCTCTGTTCTGCTCATTTTTCAGTCATTAATATCTGTGAGAATATTGGTATAGACTTTTATTATTCTTCAGCCCTTTCAAATAATAGAATGCTGAAAGTTCTTTGAAATTCTCAGGAGATAAAGCAACATATAAATTGAAGTTTAGTATCAAATGCATTCTCATTTTAGACCAGGTAGGTTGTCAAGCATCTTTGCCTAATTTACATGCAGCCAAAGGCAGCTGATCTATGCAGTGCCTTATGCTTTGATGCCCTCTGTGGTTAGTTTTAGAATGAGAACTTCCATGGTTGAATTTACCACTGAAATTGAAAGTCTAATATTACCAACTGAATAAAATAAGAATTTCACTTGATGCGTGGTAACAAAAATGAGTTAAGACTTCATTTAGTACTTTAATTGCTAGAAGTGAAGAATTTATTTGTAAAAAAAAAAAGGATTTTAAAAGAAAAAAAGGGGAAGTGAAGAAAGGAAAGAGGAAGTAAAAAAGAAAGAAGAAAAGAAGGGAAGAAATGACAGCAAATTCCAGATATTTTATTCCCTCAAGGAGTAGAATTTGCATATCTGACTTTGTTAAAAATGAAATTCCTGCAATGAATTCCAAATGAAGCTTAAAGTGTTATATATCAGAATTTAAATAGATTACCAAGTGCTTTTGATGCTTCCCAACAGGGTAACACAAATCATTTCTATTATTGTAATAAAAGGATACATGTCTTACCAAAGTCACTACCACCATGATAAATTCAAACTATAATGCTTTGGTAATTAATATATGTGCTTTTTTTCTATTCAAAAAGTGCTAGTCTCTTGGGTAAAGAAAAGTTAAACAAACAAATAAGTGGCATTTTTCTATAAAATGTAAAATCAGGTGAGTTAATTACTACTTAAAATGTTAAAATCAAATGACAATTTATCAAAGGGTGAATTTCTTTACAACTGAAAATTATTTTCATATTATAATAAATAAATGCAAATAATGATATTGCAAAAAACAAATGAAATGTCACATCACATTTTTATAAATGAATTCAATGTTATCAAAGTCACCCTGAATTATTATTTTCAAAATGTATAATAATAATTATTTGCAATTGCTTTCAAAGAGGTCATCCTACTAATTCATTGAAGAGGCTAGACTTAAGAATTTTTAAAACATAAATGGGATAAAGGTAAAATTAAGAAGTAAAATTAAATGTATTTTTGCCTACTTTTTAGATTCCTCTATATACCCTTATTCTAAATATACTTCATGAAATAAATATGCATAGGATAAAAATAAAAATAAATAACATGTTTGACATATATATATATATATCCAGTGTATTGAAAAATCACAGGGAAACTATTTGAGAGGTGAGGTGATCAGGTCATGAGACAGAAAAAACTTATCATCACTCTATATAGAGAATCCCCAACTCTTTGAATACCTAGAATTTACTGAAGAAATAGTCCCACATTATAAACCATGCAACTGCAGCCTGGAGTAGGAGTCACAGATGATTATTTAGCGCATGACATGGAGGAGGCTCTGGAATTTGTTCGATTAACCTATTTAACTATGAAAATGCTATGTATCCTATTCTCATTTAAAATTTAATATATATTTTACCAATTATCTAGCTTTTTCATTTTATCCATTTCTTCATGAATGTTTTGCTTATATTTGAACAATTTGATGCAGAAATTTAAATAGAGATAATGTAGCGCATTCTTTTCTATGTCTAACAAGTCTTCTTTAATCAATGTGTCCCTTCTCTTTTGTCCCTTTCCAATTATTTGCCAAAAATATAATAGTTCTACCTCCTATCAAAATTTCTAGTTGCTGAATTTTATAATATCCATGTTCATGCTATTTTTTTAACATGTTCCTCTGCCTTGTGTGCTTTTTAACAGAATCTGGTGTGCTTGGACAAATTCAGGTTATATATATATATATTTTTTTGGCAAGATCCTTTCCTAGAATGGCATCAGAGGATGTTATCTGTGTCATCTATGAATATGTGCATCTATGCAGAGTTTTATTTGTTCCTTTTTCTAGAAAAGCTAGGCGCTTTGCTCACTCATCTAACCTTGTGTTTGCATTGTTCCTTACCATGAACCTGAGACTTTCTCAGTCTGAATGCATCTGTCCAAATCTAACCAGTCCTTTTCTCAGACATACCATCATCTCCTGCCTATTCAGTGAAATTGCTGAATATATATAATCAATAATTTTGGTACACTAGGGAACATAAAAGCTGTGTTTTCTCTAATATTAAGACCCTCGCATGCTAGTGGCCTAGAAATTCTATTACATTTAGAACTATCCCTTAAGAGGGAAGGTAACACCAAACTCTGATAGTAGATTTTTCTCTATTACCTCTTTTCTAGGTGTACAGACTATCAGAGGCTAGACAGTGGGCATCGTGGAAACCGAATGGGATTCTTGCCAACTGAGCCAGTGAGAATTAATCTCAGATACTCTACTTTCTTATTGTCTATGTCACCTGAGAAAAGTTACTTAACTGAATTTTGCTTTTCTTATCTGTAACATGAGAGTGGCATAATATTCTCAGAATTACTTCAATTGCATATTATATTAATTAAAGCATAGAGAACACAAAATTGTAGTGCAGAATACAAGTATATGATTTTTATATAGTATCTCTGAACTATATATTTCTATGTGTATATTTTATTCCATATATATATATATATATATATCAGAAATCCATAGTAGGTTATTATAAAAGGGATTCAGCCTACATAAATCATCAAGGGAAAAGAACAGACATTCTTCACCACATGAAAAGCGCTTCATATGCAGGAAACAAAAAATTATTTCATGCAAAAATATTTTTTAATATTTTGTGCCAAGTCCATTAATTAAAATGAGATTTGACTGTTAATATATACTTATATGGATCTTGTCAACATACTTTGTCTTGTTTAAGGTTCAGAAAAATAGTACAAGATTATTATTATCCCTGTTATAAACATAGAAATCCAGAGACATTGTCTGATGTCAGGGTACCCCTCTCTGTTGCAAAATATTTTGTTGGTTACTGAAATTTCTTTGATGTAATTACAAGAGGATAATTCAGTGGCAGGCCAAGATTATAGGCATAATGGTCAAAATTGTTATTCTGATTATTAAAGAAAAAAGGATATGGAAAGTTGGTCTACCACCATTGCAAATCACTGTAAGTTGAAAAATAAAATACTAAAATTAATTAGAGGTGACTAAGTAGCATGGAAGCTGTGTTAGGTGCTGGGCCACCCCACAAACAAAATTAATAGAAAAGTAATTGCTATATGTAGGCGTTATGAGAAACTGTCCACATGCAGTTCAAATACACAAATAGTTATTAAAGCTCTTGAATTCCCATCATACTTCCTGACTAGTAACTTATTTGTTATTTACTTCATGCTGCATTGCATTGTTAATGAATTTTGAATGTGCATCTCTCCAAAATGTGAAGCCTTGTGACATATCCACTCTGTACTGCCCAGAGAGGACGGGAAACACTTGGCCTGAGTGCTCCTTTCCTAGGGCTACTGTTTAGCCATCAGGTTTCCCAAATCCAAAAAATCTCTACCTCTTCAAGATTCATCTTAGCTATGAAACAAAAGAAGGAGAAGGAGAATTATCCTAGACAGGAAACTAAGTACCAGATGTAGCTGACTCTTTAAAATCATAGTAAAGTAAAACTGGGACTCAGTGGAGAGGGCCACAATAAAAACCCTGAAATGCAATACCATAAGCTCGCTTGTGCCCTTTTCTCTCTTTCTCCCTCTCTCCTTCCCTCCGTCAGAACTCCAACTCTTGTAAGCACAATGTTTTCCCTAGAAAACTTTTGGGGAAACAGTGAGATCTGAATAAATAGCAGCTGTCTCATGAGGCTCTGTCTCTCATGAGGCTCCCCTTATCGTTTCAGTCACTTTTGCTACTCCATAAATTCTTACCACGCCTTCCAAGCATGAAGGTCTCTATGATATGTGGCTAGAGTTTCCTTTCAACATTTCAGGACAAGGACAAGACAACTTTGATCTGATTTATGCAGGTAACAAGAATTTTCTGTCTTGTAAGAAGATTTGCTCAACTCAGTCAAATTGATTCTTTCCTCACCTGTGGGACATAAAATTCTTGAGACTAAGGATTGTCTATATGGCTCACAAACTAATCATGGACAAGAAGTACAGAGTGACACCACAGATACTGCCATCAGACAGTGATAGTGACATTTTTAAACACAAATAAACATATAGACAAAATTTTTTAGACAGAAATCAATATAAAGTCTTCAAGCTGCAGCCAGTTAAGGTTTAAAAGTAGCATCAGTGGTAATCATTTAATAAATTTTACAGTTAAGTCTAACTATAAAACCATTTCAATAAGATTGTGAAAGTAAATGAAAAGAAAGGCATAAAAATATACTTACTGAGCATGAAGAAAGTTAGAAAAGTTTGTTCACTAATGGTGATAAGTTGATATAATCATTCTGAAAAATGATATGGGGGATACCTCAAAAAGTTAAAAATGTGACTAGCATATTATCCATCTATCCTAGTTCTGGATATATATATTCCCAAGGAAATTTAAACCAGTATGTTAAAGAGACCTCTGCACTGAGTGTTCATTGCTATATTGTTCTCAATAACCACGACTTGCAAACAACCTAAGTATCCATCAACAGATGAACAGATTCTTATACAGGTTGTGTATGAGGTGTTATTAAATTATTTGGTGAATTTTGAGTACTCTCATCCCATCATTCTTACAATTTTCTGAAACAGTTCTGGAAGTCTTCCTTCATGTCATTAGAAGAACTGTCCTGGGTCCCTCAGTATTCTACATTGAGTCAAGTAGAAAACTTACCTCCTTCTTCTCTTCCTTCTTTTTTTTCCCGTGCTGTGGAAGGAAACCAGTGCCTGTTCAGTGAGTTGCTAAGTTGCCAAGCTAAGCTCATGTTTGCAATCTTTCAGGCTCAACATGTAACAATTTACTGTATTTTTCAAGCATATCTCATATATGTACTATGGAATAGTATAAAGCCTTAAATAATAAACAAGAACAAAAGTCCAGGAAACTCTAATTTTTGACAACATGGATGAACCTAGAGTACATTACATGAAGTAAACAAGGCACAGAGAGGCATGCTGAATATGATTTAACTTACATATGGAATTCAAATATAGTGAACTCACACAAGTAGAGAGGAGTTATGCTTACTGGCTATTGAGGTAGAGTGGAGGTGAAATGACAAAGGAGATAGTTAACAGGTACGAATTTCCAATTAGATGGAAAAAAATCAGTTCTAGTATCTTGTCACACAGCATAATTACAGTTAATAATAGTGTATTGTTATGTTTATGAATAGCAAATGGAATCTTAAATTCTCCCACCACAAAATAAACACTTAAGGTGATAGATATACTAACTAGCATGACTTGATCACTCCACAATGTAGGCATGTATCAAAACATTATTATTTGCCAAATAGAGTAAAACTTTTAAAAATGCAAAGTTGAAAAGATACAGCTCCCATTGAAGTCTGGGCTTCTGATTTTAAGGTAAATGGAATGCACAGGAAAATTGAGAAGTAATGCTATTGAACCAACATCTATGAATAGGAAAGTTAAAAACAAAACCAAATTGTGTTAGATAAAGAAATAAGTCGAGTTCCAATACAGTCTCCATCAATGTCCCAGGTGACCCTCAAGGATGCTCTGAAGCTAAGATGACCATCCACGCTCCCTGTTAGCTGTGATGAGGGGCTGGGCCTTTCACCTCTCCACACCTTTCTTGGCTATGGCCCCCCAAGCGGCGTAGCCTTTGGTAGAACAGCTCTCTTCATCCCGTTTAGGAAGGGTGACGGTGCAGGACAGCTGCCCTCCTCGCAGGTGTGGGCCTACGTCCTTCTGTAAGGAAGAGGAGCAGAGCAGCTCGCTGTGGTACACACCAGCACTTTTGAAAATGCTGGGGTTATAGCTCGGTGGTAGACTGCTCACCCAGCATGCTCAGAGCCCTGAGCTGAATCTCCAGCACTAAAAAAAAAAAAAAAAGTATAAATGAAGGTTACCGTCTCAGTGCTAATTTTTCAAAAATGTGAAAATTTTCAAAATGCATTTATGTTTAGAAAACCTGAAGAAAACTGTTTTTTTAAAAAAATGTTTTATTACTATAGTTCATAGTTCAAAGTGGTTATATTCCTCATGGGCAGTTGGGACTTATCCATAACATATCTCAAATCTTCACCCTTTTCCCCAAATCTCTATCCCCCTTTTGCAGTTCTTGGTCTCTATTTGCAAAAAGAAATTTCTCTATTTCCTATTACTTATCTTTTATTTTGCTCTTTATTTATATTTTGGGTTTCTCATATGTGAGAAACCATGTGATAGGGTTCTGTGTCTGATTTATTCTCTTAACATCGCAGCATTAAGGTGCACCTATTTCCCTACAAATGACCCATTTATCCTTCTTCATAGCAGAGTAGTGCTTCATTGTGCACAATTCTCACATTTTCTTTATTAATTCTTCTGTTTTAACAAGTTGATAATTTTGCCTCTGTCCTTGCACTGAATTGAGACAGGTAAGGTCTTTTGAGACTGCAAAAACTAAGCAACAAATTCATAAACCAATCTCATTTATGAATTCATTTCTGAAGTGGAAAGAAACCATGAACAAGTATAACCAGGCTATATGCTACAACATCATGCCTGACTAGGTATTATTTTAAAGGGGATAGATATAATATAGCAAAAAGTATGATCATCTTAATAGACATCTTTTAAGATATTTAAATTTTATGTCATTCATGGCTCCAAAAAGAGTTTGTGTTTTATAAACTAAGATATAAATGATTTTTTAAAATATACTAAAGTTTATTACTTTCAAAAGAGCAGTTGGCATTTTAAGAATGTGAAACACTTTAGGATACTGCTAATTAAAGAGTAGTTAGCATTGTTCCCTAAGTGCTAAACTAGGGCAATCAGTTCTTGTCTCCTCTTCTCCATTCAGACTTCTCAACTAATTCTCTCAATGTGGCCAAATCAGCAGAAAATGGAATTCTAGTAACAATAGTCTGTGACACCTCAGCAGCTAATGTTCAGAGTGATAACACTACCCTAAATTAAATCATAGTTTATTGATTGGCATTTTGTCTTTATTTCAAACTAGTGTGTGATTGTGAACTTGTCACACACACAAAGATTTCTGGCTTTATTATTGGCTCAAACTCTCCATCATTTCAATGGAAGACTTCCACCTACCCTACCAGAGGTGTTTACAGGTTCCTATACCCAGCCCAGTGGCCTTGCCTCACCTCATGCTGTCTTAGTAACTGATGCCAACTGCTTACCAGTTTGCACTTTAAATAGTCAGCTTGCTTGTTACCCTCATGTGCCTACTAGAGGTGCCCCCATATTTTCATTTTGGAGCCCAAGTTGCTCCTTGTTTGCCTGTATTCTTACAAGCTGTCTGTTTCCTGAAGCTACTTTGTTTCTAGAACTGCTTAGCTCTAAAGCTGTTTGCCTCGTCCCTGGGGAAGATAATCTATCCTGGTGGCAAGAGCTGCCAGGTGGCAGGAGCTATGCTACTTAGCTTGGCCGTATACAGTGCTGTTGGATAATTGAATATGAAATCAACTAGAATGCCCAGCCCAGGAAAGTTAAAATCTTACCTGGCTTTTTCACTGACACAGCTCCAGTGAATAACAAAGTAGCAAGCAGAAGACACAGTGCTTCATATTTTCTGAATGTATAGCAGTCAGTTTCCAATGTAAAATCAGTATGTGGTCATGTTTTAAATTCACTGGATTCCAGAGACTGGGAAGCATGTATGGGAGGGGTTTGAGAGTGTCATGACCACCACAGAGGTGCAATGGACAGGAGGAATAGCTTCTAATCTTCTGTTGTTTAGTGGGAAAAATATGACTGAAAACAACTAATTGATGATTTCAATTGCAAGGAGAAAAAAAATTTGAACATTTCTGTCTAAAAGGAATGACAAATGTTTGAAGTCATATGCAGACCAAGAACCCTGATCTGATCATTATGCATCATAAACATGTATCGAAATATCATGCTATTAAGCTCATGTCCTGCCCAGAATCATATTGTAAACCATAAATGTACAATCACTGTGTGAGGATCAAAATAAAAGTAACAACTGAAAAGAAAGACCAGTCTGAGCACAATCATCTTTAGAGATGCTAAATAAAATGGTAAAGATAAAAGGACGTAGGAAGAATCACGCGGCAGATGCAGCCAAGGAGAGTTCCAGCCCCGTGAACTTGTGTGTGTAATGAAAGGCTGGCTTCAGGAAGACGCAGGCTGTGCCCCTGAAACAAAGAAACTCAGTACAAGGGTGTTTTGACACTTTGTGTTAAAGAAATTTCCTTTTTCACTAACAATTTCACACAGTTCTTTGCAGATCTCTTGCTTTTTAGGTAATGAATTTAGGTTAGAATTTTTCATTACACTAAAAATCTAATATGTAAGGGTATTCCAGGTATTACGCCTTCTTCTTGCTCGAGATTGGCTAGACATTTCTCTCTTGGAAAAATAAAGGTGTTGTTCTCAATGTGACTACCTCTAGTAGTCCCGTACGCTAGAGCCCTGTCTGTTTCCCAAGAACAAAGGCATGGCTATGCTCCTCAAGAACCAGCAATACCCTGGGATGTCAATCCTGGTGACTGGAGCATGGAGATAGATGGGGTGATTCTGTCCACTACTGATGAGACATATGCTACTTCAATCTGGCCCTTGGCATCATCTTCCAGAGAGACAAGTTGTTATAAATCTTTCCTGGGCAAATAAGGCTTGGAAATAGCTGAACTTGACCTGAAAATACCTTGGATATGCCAGAACATAAAAGTGAGGTGGCATCTTAGCCACTTAAGTATTTATTTTTATCGACCAGATTAAATGGAGCCCAAGGCCCTCTTGGACAAAAAGACACAAATTCCATACATGACTGGGGGTTCAGGTCTAATAGCTAAGGCCAGAGGGTATGATGGAGGTGAGGACACACACAGGAACAATGTGGCCCTTGAGACATTTCTACAATAAACACGGAAGGAATCTAGAATTGAAAGAAAACAGAGAAAAATCAAACCAATTTAGAAAGTACAACCAAGAATTGCAGAGGCATAACACTTTTGAAGAAAGTGTTTATTTTGATCTTGGGAACATGTTCCAACCCAGTGCCACAGACCTCTATGATTATCACCAGAGAGAAAAATAAATAAAAACCCATGCCTGATCCCCCAAAGACCTCTAAATTCTGAAGGGACAAACATCCACATTCCCTAGCCCTGGAGACTTTCCCATGCTTCTTCTTAAAGTTATAAAAAGGAGAAACTTGGTATAGTTTGGGTGTTTACCTTCCAGGCTGCTTGATGTGTGGGAATTTCCTGAAGAAACTGGCTAAAAGATATATATATATATATATATATATATATATATATATATATATATATGGCTCCTAAAGCCAAGAAATACTGACACAACAGGACTTGGCACTCAGGGGTATATGGCTGGGGGTGGTGAGAACTGTGGTGATTTAATGTTAATTGGTAACAGCTACATTTTGAGAAATAGTGCTCTGATACCTGACCATATGCAGTGTGGTCCATACACCAGCTGCATCAGCAACACAATAACAGCTGGAAGCTTATTTGAAAGGCAAAAATCTAAGTTTCTAGCCCAGACCTGCTATATAAAAATATGAATTTAATAGAATCCCAAGATGATACATGTGCATATAAAGTTCGAGATTCACTCAAAAACTTCAGTAGCTGTGGTTAATACTAAAAAGAACAAACTGTGTGACAAACGAGAAAACTAGCCTCCCGAAGACTAATAACAAGTCTCTGGTAAAAGCAACAAATGTCTCTAGCAACTAGCATGTTTGGAGCCCCAATGCAGTGAGATGGGCACTCTAACGTAGCTAGGGCACCTACCTTAGGCAGAGTGAGAAAGTGGAGCTGCCTGGTTTGTGCACTTAAGAGAACTCTAGAGATTAAGCAAAGAAGGAAATTGAGATAATTCTCCAAAGGACAGGGCTCTGGCATCATAAAGATTGAAACTTAGAATGATTGAGATGTAGGCTTAAATATTAAAGCAATTAAATTTTTATTCATATGCTAATAAACATAGGAACATTTAAATTATGGTATGTGAGTAGTAAAAATGGTATTGAAAGTTCAGGGGTTTCTATGAATGATGTTTTCTTCATCTCTGTCCTTTGAATTTGAAAATGAATGGAAAACATACAAGATTTCTTTGAGCTTAAAAGTCAAAAGCATCAGCATTTTTCCTAAATACTGAGGATAATTGTCCTCTGTATGCATGACTTCAGCTGGAAAGATCTGGCATGTTCACTGATGTGGGCATTTATTACCACCAAATCATGACCAGCTGTCCTCCATTTACTTATTTAAACACTGTCTCATATTTGTGACTGCTTAGGTTATTTATGGAATCTGTTGCTTTCTGTGACTTTTCATTATCTGCCTAATTCTTTTTTATAAAACACAAAGTCTGCTGCCAGGAATTGAGGCATGCCAGCCACATCCATCTACCCTTCATGTTACAGAGAAGCCAAGATTCTGGGCCCCATGTCATCCATTCTTTCTCCATTCATCCAGCAAACTTTCCCTTTTCTAGCTTATTTTGTTTTTCCTATGTTCTCTCTCCAATCTATTTCAATCTCCTTATATCCCTCTTTCCTCTTCCTCTAATATGTACTTATTTATTCATCATTTTTGTGTTTAAGGAAAGCGTGTTCTTTAACTGTAGTCATTAAATGTTATCTTTTCTGAAAAGTACCAAAAATATCACCTAGCCAACAGCATTGCATAAATCTGAGGTGTACTAGTTAGGAATCTCCAAAGAAATATAATCAATAGAAAAGCATATGTGCGATTACACAAGGGTTTTTATTAGATGGATCAGTCTCAGGAAAGGCTACAGGAGCAAACTAAGTAAAATCTACAAGGCCAATCTGCAGAATCAGAGGCAGGAGAGTCTATCATAGCTAACTATTCACTGGAAAGTTAAAGGATTCAGTCATTGCTTACACAAGGAAATGGAAGCCACAAAACAAGAGGAGTCAAGGAGGCAGCTCAAGTCCAAGGTGAAAGACCTGGAAAATCACTGGTGCAAGTCGATGTTGGAAGCACAAAGAAACTGGGGATGTGAAAACCAGTTTCCAAAGACAGTGGCAGCAAAGGATACCCCTATTGTGGAAGATGAAGCTCTTCACACTGGACATACTTCTTTCTCCTTTTCCTCTTTATTCCAGTCAAGCTCCAAACCTATTGGTTAGTGCCACTAATGACTAAGTTGGATCTTCTTCCCTCAGTTTGCTGTCTCACATGTCAATCATCCGCTAGTGCACCTGCAACTGTGCCTTGTTAACCTGCCAGGGTGTTTCTTAATCCATATAAGCTTACAAATTATTACTACAATCCATCCCTTTAAACTTGACAACTAGACATGTCTACTTAAATCATAATTGATCTCCCAATACAATAGCCAGTTCATAAATATGCCTAATGCAATATAACTAGCCTGCATACAAGTGAAATGTACCAATTTCCTTCCCAAAATGAAAAACAAAGTTTTAATTTACATGATACTTACTCTCCTTCTGACTGCCTCTCACTTAAATACTATAATGTTGGTTTAACAGTACTTAAGTACAGATATTAAGTGGTTCAACATTACAGTGCAAGTGACAAAACCCAAAGATATCAAGTTAATATGTGTACCTATGAACAGGCATACAAGCACATTAACAAAATAAGAAAAAAATAACCATGAGAATTACATCCCTTATATTGTAACTACTCATAGGATTATAGATATGCTCTACATCCTAACTCAATATACCTTCAGCCTTCAGCAAGTACCTCAGTGAGTCTTGGCTCTTTATCTGGTAACATAATCCATAGCTTCATTCCTGAAAGTTCTGGCCCATTTGTCATACTTCCTGGATTGGGATGATGTAGTTTCTCATTGAACTGACAGTATTAGCAGATGGCCTAAACAGTCTCTGCACTCCAAACACATTTTTTCCTTATCTCTACTATGGAGGAGCTGTCTAATTTCCTTTTGGTAGTCTGGATCAATCATCCCTACCAACAATGTAAGTCCTTTATTAGCCAGTTGACTCAGAAGCATGAGAAATCCAAAATGATGGGGGCAAATCTTAGCTTCCTGTTCAGTGGAATTATTGTTCTACCTCCTGGTAGAAGTTTTTTCCCCTAATGAAACAAAGATTGCTAGACAACCAGAGTAAAAGTTTTCAGGAAGTTTTGATAGTGTTTTAGTAGGGGTAATGGGGAATGGTACCGTTTCCATTTCCATTGGTTCTTGAATCCATGAATCCCGGCTATGGATGCTGATCAAGAGAATATACAGCCTTCTGGAGAACCTTGTAGCCCTGCAAGGTACTGCAGCCTCTCTGATACTGTAACTACATCCTCAAAAAGTCACTTCATCCACACGATTCTAGCTGTTCAGTTGTTTTTGGATGGCAAGGATGACAAAACCAGTGAATTCTGTGGGCATGATCCCATGCTACAGTTCTTTGGCTATGAAGTGGATTCCTTGTTCAGAAGCAATGCTGTGTGGAACACCACGGCAGTGGGTGAAGCACTCTGCAATTCCGTGAATTGTAGTTTTTTTCAGAAGCATTAAGTGCAGGAAAGGCAAATTTATACCCAGAATAAGTATTCCAGTGAGAATAAACATTACTCTTTCCATGATTAGAATGGGCCAATATAATCAATCTACCACAAGGTCACAGGATAATAACTATAGGAAATGTTGTCATATCATGGAATTAGTGTTAGTCTCTGCTACTGGCAGATCAGGCACTGATCAGCTATAGTTAGGACAACTTTGGCAAATGAGAGTTCATTTTGCTGAACCAATGTTTGACATCATGGGCATCTTGTTCATAAGCCTACTAAGCCACGACAGTGGTGGACTAGGAAAATATTTGACAACTAGCCTCAGAATTGGGCCACATGATCACTAAAGCTTTCTTCTGCCAAGGTCACTCTTTGGAGGGCATCTATATGTGACCCAAATATTTTCACCTCTTTTTCTCCTATGGAGAGGTCTATTCACATCTGTTTTCTCCAATCATGTTCCTCCCAAATCCCTAAACATTCAGCTAAGTCCTTCTCTAGCACCCATCTATCAATATATAACTATTCATACATTATATCTGGCCATTTTTTTCCAAGAAAAATGTACAACCAGATGCACAGCTCAAAATTCTGGCTACTGGGAAGATTTCGCCTCACCATTTTCCTCTGAGGATATCCTGGCAAGGGGCTACAATGCTAAAGCTCTCTGTTTTGAGGTGGTGCCTGCATAATGCAGAATGATCTGAAATTAGGGCAGTCTGCTCTTCTTCTGTCAACTCATAATCAGGCATATGCTGAGTACAGCAGTGGATAGTGAGAGACAGAAGGCAGTATGTCAAGAGGAGAAGCCATGGGCACTTGAGACATGCTAAGGCTCAATTATGAATATAACTGATGTCCAGTAACAAGTACATCGCTTCCATTAGGTGGTGGACTGTTGCTGTGCCTATGCGATCTTGTGATTCAGGGGGTCAAATAGCACCCAGATTATGACAGGTATCATAGGTTGTATGACTGATTATCAAGGGTTCGGTTTCTACTAAGACCTAAGAGCTGGCCAGGAGATGTATCTCAAAAGAAGAGTAGTTTTGGTAGATGATGGCAGCGCCTTGCTCCAAACTCCTAAATGCTTTCATTAGGATTCCCCCATGGGGCCTGCTAGAGGCTCCAAATAACATTAGTTACTGCTCCTGACACATCAAGTATCATTGGAACTTATGAGTCTTATGGCCCAAGTGGTAGAGCAGTCCCCACTGCAGCCTGGACTTGTTGCAGAGTCATTGTTTTTCTATACCCTACTCCAAATTAGCAGCTTTCCAAATTATTCAGTAAATTGGGCAGAGTAACATACCCAAGTGAAGAATGGGTTGTCTCCAAAACCCACTGTACCTCTTGCCTCTTGGTGATCGGAGGGGTCAGGTCTTATTCTTTACATCAGAAAGGATATCTCCACATACTCCCTAACACTGAATTCCTAGAAATTTCACTGAGAGTTAGGGCCTTGAAATGTAATTGGGTTTATTTCCCATCTATGACACACAAATACTTTATCAGCAAGTCAAAAATAGTCATTCTATGACCTTGTCATAGAATGTCATCAGTGTAATTGACCAGTGTGAAACAAAAAGATGACCAAGTTCTAGCAGAAGAAAATTGTGATTCAGGACTCAAGAGTTGAAAAACCCCAAGGTAGGATGGTGAAAGTGTATTTCTGGCCTTGTTAACTGAAAGTAACTCACTGTTGCTAGACCTTGTGGATAAGTATGGAGAAGAAAGCATTTGACAAATAAATTGTTGCATACCAGGTACCAGGGAATGTGTTTCTCTGCTGAAGCCAGGACCATTTCTGGCAGCAGAGCTTCAGTTGAGGTCACCACTTGCTCACATTTACAGTGACCCACCACCATTCTTCAAGATCCATCAGGTTCTGCACAGGTCAACAGGAACATTAAATGTGCGTGTGGTGGGAACTGCTACCTCTGCATCTTTCAATCCTTGACAGTGGCACAAAGTCAAAACAGTTAGCAACAAGTATTTTTAATGTTTCTATCACAAAGAAATCATAAATATTTGAGATGATGGGTAGCCAAATATTCTAAATTGGTCATTAAACATAATACAGATGTACCCAGTAAAGTCATACAGTTTCCATCTGTCAGTGTTTAAATAGTCAGTTATTTGGGGAACAAAAACAATCATGGGACATTTTAGCCCTCACCCCATCCTTCTGTTATTCAGAAGGTGTATATCATGGCTGAGAACATTTTAATAATGAACAATTAATAGTGCTTGAAATATGCTGAAATTCCTTTGCGTATCAGGATGGGTAAATGAGTTAAATGGCTTCCTTTAGCCTGTGCTACATGGCTATAAGGAATCTTCTGGTGACTCTTGTTCATATGGACTTTTATAGCACCTGTCACCTATGGTTCCCCAGTGTAACAGCTCTGCACACATCTGTGTCTGTATTCAGACTCTGTGAGCCTCAAGCACTGATCTGCTGTCTGGTTTTCATATGGCCTGGACATTTAAAATGGCCTTTATTTTTCATGGTTGTTAAAAAGACAAAAAAGGAGAATATTTTGTGATATATGAAAATTACATGAAATTCAAATACCAGTGTTAGGACACAGCCGTACTCATCCCATTCTATATTTTCTATGATGGCTTTGGCACAGCAGAAATGAGAAGGACTAGTGACTGCATGGACCCTGAAAAGTAAAATATTTGTTATCTGGCCTCTTAAAGAAAAAATTTGCCAATCATGTCTTTATTTCTTTAGAGAAAGAAATTAGCAAAAATTTCTTTTTTCTTTACATTCTTCTTCTTGAACAATAGGCAGTGTTGTATGATAATATATTTGGAGAAACATTGTGCAAAAAAATATAATAGTTTGGCTGAGTACAGTGTCTCAATCAATCAATACACTAATTGGCAAGCATGAAAAACACTTCTATCTAAATTAACCAGAAATGGAAATTAATAGAAAAGCTAGAGAATCCAGCAAAGGAAGTACTACTTTGGAGCACAGAATTTCACACAAGTGTGACAGGAATGAATTGGAGTTGATCAACTCAAGAACCACAGATTCTAGTTGTCTGGAATAGGTGTCCTGATATAGTGTCTGATGTGTTTGGGTTTGGTTTTATAGAATAAAAAAGAGGTTATAATTAATTGGTTGTTATAGTGATATTGATCATCTACCAGAGCATAGATCATTGTTTATTATTCACTCATATTATACATTCCACATAAGATCTAGTGATGAGTAGGAACAAAGCATTCTCCAACTTTTCTCTTACTCTGCTTGTATCAATGTATCTACCAGGAGCTAAATTAAAATGGTTAAAGTTTAGAATTATCTAGACGGTAAAAATTTGGAAACTTGAAGTACACGCACTTGATTACTATCCACATGACCCGTGTCTCCTGGGCCTAATAGGAATTTTCAGACTCTTTTTCTTTATATTTTGAAAAATAAAACTAAAGGAGCCGGGGCAGTGAGGAGCACTGGTGACCGTGTTTATACAGTCAGAGAGAACACTGTGTGACGATGCTAACAGATTAAGTCTGCCTTCTACAACTGAAGCGTGCCCAGCCTTGCAAGCAAACCACCAAAAGCCTAAAGAGAGGCAGAGGAAAGATTCTTCTTTACAGCTATCAGAAGGAACCAATTTTAGTGGCATCTCGATCTCACACTTCTAGCTTCCAGGACTGTGAGGTAGTAAATTCCTGTTGCTTAAACTACTCAGACTGTGACCTTTCATCATAACATCCTCAGGAAACTAGTATGATTGATGACCTGCTATACCATCACACACAGTAGTGAATAGTCCCTGCCTATTTGAGTAATCTCAGTTACAGACATCCAATGGACAAACCTGAGTCACAAGGTCCATTTTCAGCAATCTAGAAGAGAAATACCTAACCTCCTCCTGGTCCTGGAAATGGAACAAGACATACCCTCCTCTCTGCCATAGCTCATCCGGGACTGGGGTCTGCATATAGGAAAGAGCTGGGATTCTGTGCTGCCAAAACTTAACTACCAGCTACTATGTAGAGTCAGTATCATAAAATCCCCAAGTTGGTCAAGACAGAAAATTTCCAAGGTAGAGAGACTTTTGCTGTCAGTAATTTCTTTCTCATATTAAAAATAACTGTGAATTCCTATACAATATATGATTTAGATGGTCCTGCATCTCCACAAAGGAGATATGTTCAGAGAAATGCATCACTAAGAAACATCATTCTTTGAACATCAGAGACTGTGCTCATAGAAAATCCTCCATTGTACGGGTTGATCATTTAACGTAGCCTCTGTGTAGTCAGGAGGAATGACAGACACAGAACTTAAAAGGCAGCTGCCAGTGCAAAACGGCATCCCATTTTACAAAGAATTCTGTTTACAAACAAAACGCCATTTGTAAATGGCATCCATGAATACCATTTTATTAAGTAGGAGTACCCTCTAAAATAATGACCAGAAGAATAGTATACTAAGTACATAAACTACCACTGTAGTCATTTTTTGTCATTATCAAGCATTATATGCTGCACATAATTACACATTACACTTTTATACAACTGGTAGCACAGATTTGTATGTAATACATAGAGCAAGTTGTGACATTATGAGAGCTACAATGTCACTTATCAGTATGAATTTTTCAGCTTCATTATCTCTCATGGCAGCACCATCATTACATGACCTAATATTGAGGAAAAGTTTCTATGTGACTTAAGACCATGAATAATAAGAGTATTAAGAACTGAGTACTATTTTCATAAGTAATGTTTTACTTATTAAGCAAATCTGAATAAATATACATTGAGTGAGGATTTTACCTATCTGGGGAGACATCATTTATTACATCCAGACCCTGTTTATTTGATGTATTGCTTTGCAGACCTGTTGCAATAACTTGCAGTCACCTGGAGTCTCCCTTGCTTGTCTCCAGGGGTCTATAATCCACAGAGTTAGAACTATTGTTTTCTCATGTAACTGATTTATTGGAAAGGCTCAGTTCAGTGAGAATATAAACATGAAATGTTTTTCTTCTTTCCACCTGTAAAAATTATTTTTCTATGATTCTATAATTTTAGTATCTTTCAGCTATTGCAAATTCAGTTTAATTTCCAACATTAATCACAAATTAATTTAAATCTCATCTTTATCCTTCCCAGGCAAATTTGGTAATCTTGCTTTGAGAAAGTGTGCTTCTCTACAATGGCTAGCTCTTCTATGGATTAGAAACAGGGAAGAAGAGGAGAAAAAGGAATAAATATCTCAGTTTTTAGTCATCTTCCTTCTATCTTTTGTATCTCTGAGTCAGCAGCACTGACTGGACATCACTGCTGACTGTGTGAGGTCATTTGGGTGCTGTCTCATTCACAGGATGTGTGTGTGTGTGTGTGTGTGTGAGAGAGAGAGAGAGAGAGAGAGAGAGAGACAGAGAGAGAGAGAGATTCACTCTTTCAAAGGCCCTGTAGGACCTGCCTGCACAGTGCCTTGCATACAATACTAGACTATAGCCTCCTCTCATTTTTCTAAATGAGTGATCACCCATGACACTCTGCTGCTGAGAGTCCATTCACTGGCGGACATTTCTCTTTAATGAAGATTAGCAAGCTTTCAAGTATGACACGTAGTGTCACCATCTTCATGTGACAAGCTGTGTATTGTGTATTTCCACTCAGCTGTCTCCCGCTGCTGGTCTCCTGATCAAGCAAGTTCAGAAAATTTGTTGCCTAAGAATGCCTAGGGGCTGAGGCAATGGGATTGGGTTATGCAGGGATTTATATTGGTCAAAGAACACTGAGCTATACTATTGAAGTCTGTGTATGTCACTATGTGTAAATTACAACTCAACCTAAAAGAAAGAATGGCAATCTAAAAGGAAAACAAATGATTAAAAATGTCAAAGAATGAAAATAAATGCCTGCTTTAACTTCTTAAAAACACCTCCAGGTTCTTGGCGCTTTTACTCTCTTGACCTAACTTTGGCTGGATATTTTGTCTACATCCAAAAGAGGGAAGAAAAATCTCACTTTCCCATGAAAATTGTACTCCTCATAAATCTAAAACTTCAACAACTCTGACTTTTCTTTTTTATCTTGATTCATTTCTCACCACTATTGATCAGAAATGATTAGGAGGGTTTAGCGTGGTAAAAAATGTTCTGAAAGGCCAGGTCTGTTGCTTCTCAGTAAACTCTTAGAGAAGTATTTGATTCAGTTACCATCAAAACTGGCTTGTTTAAAGTCTTTTGATTTTAGTCAGGTCTTGGTAATGAATTTTTGGGCAACTGGTGAGTATCATCAACAACTTCTCACCCCACCCCAAATTAGAAATGTATGAAGAAGATAGTTTTAGTGGAAATTATGTTATGGAAGTCAGAAACTAATAGCCTATTCTACTTACTCTTGAACTCATCAATAAGTGAATTATTGAGTTTGTATCATGTTCCAAGATCCCTCTCATCACTCAGTGGGGGAGAAAGAATTAGAGTCTGACTGAAACCAAGAAAGACCCTTTTCTTTTTTTATCTTGAGTCACTCATTTGTGTCCTATAAAAACACAGAGGAAAGACACTGAGGTTTGGTTTACTCTAGGGAAGGCTATTTGGAAGACGCATATCTTCACAAGACCCAAAAGTTGTATAGAGTTAGCCAAACAAAGAGAAGAAATAATATTCTAAGAAGAACAGAAACTGAACGAGTTTACTAGTGCTACCACAATTCACCACAAACTGAGTAGTTTAAAACCAGAGAAAATTATTCTCATTTTGAAGGAGGCCAGACATTTGATATCAACATGCTGGCAAGGTTAATTGCTTTAGAAAACTGAGGGTAACCTGTTTATGCTTCTGCCCCAGGTTCTAGAGGAAATTGGGTATGTTTGACATTCTTCAGTATGTGAATATATCACGAAAGGCTCTGTCTCTACCATCCAGTCTATTTCTGTGTCTTTTCTTTTTGTGAATTCAAAGGAGTCTGAATTCACAAGTCATTGAGTTTAATCCATGATAACTGTATTTTAGCATAACTAATTACACATGCAAAAACCCTGTCTCCAAATAAGTCTATATTCCAAAGTTCTGGGTGGACATAAGAGTAAGCAGTACTTTCTTCTACTCACCAAAATCACTACATGTCTGTGTGATGTTTAACAATGTATCGCCACTTTTCTCTCAGAGTAAAATCTCTCACTTCTGCAATTTAATGTTTCCTGGTTTATTTTAATTAATGATGATTTGACATACATCATCGCTTATAACCACGTAAGTACATTGAAGTACAGAATAAGACAAACCTCAGCACTTAATTCAAAATCTAAATAATCAATAAATGAGCCTGGAAAACTGCGAGTTTTTAAGGGGTAGTTTACTCATGCACGTTTATATGGTGGGCTCATCACATGCAGCATGATTATTTCTGTTTTTAGTCAAGGGCTCAAAGTCATTGTGTGTTTTGATCTGGAATATCATATTCCCACAGGTCGAGTATAAGAGAAGGCATCTTTAAAATGGAGTTATGAGGTGTGTTTCTTCTCCTACCACAACTCAATTCCATTTTTATTTTTATGATAACAGTGATTATGATAATTCTGGGGCAACAGAGAAGGGGTCATGATAGTTTATGGACTTTGGAGTCACCTACTCTGCTTTCTGACATGGTTATAAAAAAAAAAACTCTAGAAAAGTGATTTTAGGTATGTAGAAATATTTCCTTTGTAAACCTTGATAATGCTGGTGCAAAATCATAGAGTATTTTACTAATTTCCTGCTAGTAAGAGAAATTAAGTAAAGTCTTTTAAACATAAAAGTTATAAGGTGTCACTGTCAACTAGCAACACATCTTCATATTTAATTTTGTAGTTTCCAGTGTGGTTTCACATATGATCTCTTTCCTTCACAAATATCTCATAAGAATTTGAGGCCAGATTCCTTTAAAGCAGAGCATTAGATAGATATCTTGTTCAAGTGACTTATTGGAGTAGACTTTTGAGGACAAACATGGAGAAAGTGAATAAATCAAGATATCCTAGGAGAAAAACCTAGGAAAGATATTGTTTCAATTCAAGTCTGTCTCAGCCTAATTCTGCAGAATGCTTTAACGTGTAAATAGCAACTTAGCTTTACCCCATTCTTAGACAAAGGTCCCGATTATAGAATTCTTGCATTAATAAATGATTGACTGAGTGTCGGTCACTGGAAATAGATGTAGTCTCCCAAGCATTATGAATGAAACTGTTCCCTTTTCCCAGGGGCACAATCACTAGCATAAACACTTACAGAAGCTGCTGATATGTATGCAGCTACATAAAATATGTCTGTGCATGATACCAACAATATGTATCTCAGCAGCACATGTGATCCTAATTTTTTCAGAAGTCACAACCATTTTGTAGGAAGAGTAAGTTCTTTTCCAAGACTACTCAGCCAATAAAAGGCTGAATCAGAATATAAACTCAGGCCTTGCTTTGTAGAGTATGTTCTTCCTTCAGTATCTGGACATTTTTCAATAATATATTTGATAAGTGCTCTCTGCTCTGGTGGATGATCCCACTGAACAAGAATGGGAAAGCTGATGACAGAAATCAGTTAGAAGCATCTTCTTCCTAGGAGAAAAATATGGTAGCAATGATTGAGATCCTGTGTGTGTAGATGGACCAAACCATGATTTTATCAATAGTACCTTTAGGTGATATTAATTTTCCTTATACATGATTTTTTCTTTTATCATATGTTTTCTTCTTGTAAAAGATCTTGCTCACTCTCTGTCATCTAGAAACCATATCAAAGGTTTAAAAATAAAATTTGGTGCCAAATAAGCTCAAAGAAAAGCAATAAAATGTTTTGTAAGACAGTAACAACAGTCAGATAATCATCTTTGACCAAATCACCACAGGCTCAGGACATTCTATCATTTTATTCTTCATCTCAGGATGGAGAAAATATATTTGAATATCTGGCCCATTTATTAGAGCATCTAGCAATAATCTTGAGCCATGAGACATCATTAGACAAAATCTGAATAGAGCAAGTCTGAGAAGAAACATTATTTCTTAGAAACACCATAAAAAACCCATTTCATGCAATATTCTTTTCCACAGTAATGTGAAAGCTCATTCTGGCACTATGGAAATGAATCACTTACTCTTATTGTCTCATTCAGGAACCTGAGTAAATCATCCTGCCTGTGAAGATGCTAAAATACAAGGAAGAAAATTAACTTTCCAGCATACTTATTCAAATGCCTATACCTGCCTTAGATTAGATTAGGGACTCCATTTCCTTAGTCAAACTTGGGGATTTTATTCCATTCTTGAAGATAACTAACCACAAATTTGTTACAGAACCATCTCAGAGTCTTGCACAGCATGCATTATTTTAGCCATGAATTATACTCCACCCTTCATCAGGCTCTTCAAGATACAATAGTTCTTATAAATTTTCCATCATCTTAAAAAAATATGCCTATTTGGAGATGATTTGTAGCAGTGTTAGTCTGAATCCCAGTCTTTCCCTGACTTCCAAATGATAAAAGTATGGAACATTTCATGTGTACCTGACTTGGCCAAGGGCAAAGTCTTTGCAGTAATGTAGTTTGTGTTCTCCACTAGAACATTGGAGAAACTTCCAAGAAATTGCTATCTTAAAGTAATTTAAAGTAATCTAATTTAAATGACACATAAACTGTGTCTAAGAGGAAAAAGATGTAATTTAACTAAGCAACTTTATGCAGAAAAGTTACACTTAAAAATCTACTTGAGATATAAGCAATTTGAAATTAATTTGCCACCTTAAAAGTGAACTGCATGAAAAGAAAATTTAATTTTATGTTAAAGAGATAAAATTCCAATAAAGTACTAAATTACATATGTATGCATATTTTAATTGACTACCAATGTCTATAGTTAAAAGTGCCAATAAAATCTGGGGATGGTTACTTTTTATCTGCAGGAGAACTTGGGAATAGTAATCCTTACCTATACAGGCTTGGTTAATTAATGTTTGCAGAGTGCTTCAAGTTCATGTATGTTAATCTCCATAGCAAGATGAAAGTCTGTTAGGAACACTGGAGTTAGCCATTTGTGAAAACTGTCATAAAAATCAGTGTTTCAACCACTTAGAAGAAAATAATGCATTAGTGTGCATTTCCAACAGAGGGCATTTTCAACTCACCACAGGCAAAGAAAAAAGAAATATTAAAAATGAAGTAAAACAAAGAAGTAATTTGCTTTGCATCATCTCCTGCTCTTCTAGATCTAGGACTATGGAGATCTTCTCATAGTTTATTTTTTTAAACCATTGCAGTGACACACTGACTCACACTGAGAGATGTTATATAAATAACACTGTATGTTATCATTAGCATATTGTCATATTTAGGGGTGGTCTTTTCCTAAAGTTATCCGAGTTTATAAGAGAGATATTTAAGATGCATATAAAACATTCTTCAATGTGCTTCATGGAATAAAGGTAATATCATCTAATTTTATTATTCTTTCCCAGTTGAAAATCTATTATTGACTTATTTTTATGAGTGCTAAACACAATAGTTGCTGTTATAAATGGCAAGTTATAAAGAGAGAGGGTTTGCTGATCTGTGATTATCATCTAAACAATACAAAGACCATTTCTAAGCCAGAGTTTCCTATTCTACTTTATTACACTAATTCAAACATCTTTCCTAACCAAAATTCTTTCTACACAGAGAGGATATTTTGATGGAGAATACCAGTAGTATATAGCATTTAATAACAGGCAACTACCTGGGAACCAGACCTTTCTGACTGTGTTTCAGATCTAGCCAAAGTCACCAATTACTGAACTCTCAGGGGACCAGACCTTACAATGAGCTTTCTGACCCTGTGAGGATTTAGATAAGCTCCAGATAAGTTCTGTTCTGTGACATGAGCACTGAGTTGCTTAGCAGTAAAAATCTTTTTCCTCCTCTACACCTCAACCAACAACACTTTTCCAGGATTTATGAGGATGCAATAGGGAGAAGGTGCTGGGTGTCCCAGTGTGAGCATAGTTTTCATCAATCTAACACTAGGTATAAGATTCTAAGGCCATTTCCTAACCCTCCTGAGTCCTCTCTTAGGATCAAGGATGAAAAGAAACTGCTTGTGTTTCTTCTCTATGCTTCCGCAGATGCTACAGACAGTAGCAAAATGGAAGGGCCCAGGAGAAACTACAGTTCTTCAAGGTGTGTGCCAGCTGCAGCTCCATGACAAGGTGCAAAGCCTATAGAAAGCAAACATTCTAACATCCTGGGGGACAGTATAACATCTTGGGGGACAGCCATGCACCAAATACTTGAACAGACTCTGTATGGATGTCGAAATCATAGTCTATGAAGTGTGTTGACCTAGATTTGGGTCCCAATCTGCCTTTGCTGGTAGCTCCTCTATTGTCTTTGTTCCCCATCTGTATCTTAAGGGACATTTTTTAAAAAAAAGTCATAGTATATTGCAATGAATAAATAGAACAGGTAAGGTGATTATGAGAAGCCCTGACACCTGGTTAGCATTCCATAAGTCTTATTAAGTACACAAAAAAAGAAAGAAAAGGTATGTACTCTTATTCCCATTTTATAGTTGAAAAAGTAAGAGCTCAAAAAATCCTAAGATTCTGCTAACTGAGCTAAGACAGAGAGTTAAATGGAAGAGTCGGATCCGGAACAGGTCCTTTGAAGAGCTTATTCCTCCACACCCTCAGGACTGGGTCAGATCAATATTGTCATCAGACTTTGTTATCCACTGTAGGGTGGAGGCCATGGGACTCCAAAAAGACATGGTGCCCAGAAAGGCACAACTAAGATTCATATTCTTGAAGAAATTGTCATGGTTCCCCTCTGTCCTCATTTACAAAACAATCTCTCCTGGAAAGCATATCACAATTAAGAGAAGAATGAGAGAATTAATAGCAGGTTGAGCATATGCTCCATGCTGGGTGCTGGGCTACAAACTTTATATGCATTGCTCATCTATCTCACACAACAGCATTCAGTACAGTGCTATTATATTCATTTTAAGAGGAGGAAAGGGAAGCTGAAAAAGATAAAGCATCTGTCTCAAGGTTGAGAGCTATTAATGGATGAGACTGAGGCCCTTCCACAGCAAACCCATTCTATTTTTCACTCCAAGTCTGCCTTATGGGCGGTATACTACGTAAATGTATTAATCTCTTAATGGAATTTAGATCAAATTACTCTATCAACAATCTGGCAGTTACAATTTTAACCAGACCTTGGGCTGCAAGCACCTGAAGTAGGGACAGGTATCAAGGGACTTTGGAAATGTGGAGACGCGGGTGGAAAGGCTGTCAGGGTAGGGAGCTGCCAACCCTCCTCATTAGTCAGCAGGCAATCAGAATATTACAGGCCACTTGCCATGCTGGATGCTGAAGTGGATTTAGAGTAACAAGTCATTAACAATGGATTTTGTCATTAATGCATTTCTGATTAATGCCTTCCACTCTTTTCAGAAGTAGAGTAAGTTCATTTTCTTTTTAGAAGACCCATACCTTGGCGATTCTGTAAATATAGCTCTTAATTTAACTCGGGTGAAGGACTGGCACCATCTCTTTGAATGAAATTACTATCTTTTAGAAGCACTATCTCTCGCTGGTTGCCACTGCTTCCCTGAACATTCATTAGCCTTCCTCTGGATGGGAAATAGTTTTGTGCAAGGCCCCTAAATGCTAAACGTCCTTAGGTTGAAGGGCATTTGTTTGCAGTGCCCGTCTGACTCAGCAGTGATGTATGTGCAGAGGAAATCTTTCTTTTTCTGTCTTAGCTGTGCTCTCATTCCTCTTTCACTTGAAAGACTGTGATTTTTCTTCTCTGCTCAAGTTCTATTCAGAAAGCAAATGAAGTGCATAATTGTTTGGTTGGCCCTTGCATCCTTCTGCCACACATTTCTCAGGAAATCTCATTACTAAAATAAGAATATTATTCATAATCTATTAAAATAGATTTGCATTGGTCAAAAAAAGGGGGAGGGTGGAAAAAAAACTGCAGAGCACAGCACAGAGGGCCATTTTATTGAGCTACACCATATAACATCTTGTCAATTGAATGATGACCAGAGCAATAAATTCTAGAGATTCTTGGAAGAAAGTATTTCTTATCGCTCTAGGTTTGAAAGGCTTTCATGACATTTCAGAGAATTTTTTTTCCTGGTTGCCTTGAACTATTAAAGAAAAATGTCAAAGACTGTTGGGTAGGAGGTGCCAGATGTATCTACAAAGGCATTTGCAGTGAAGGCCTGATGGGCCCCGTCTCAGGGGCTGTCAGCTTGTAAGATCCGAGCTACCACACAGTCAGCGGTCTTGGTATCATGCAGCTTCTCTTTCCCAGCCTTTGCAAAGGAAAAGAAATTGAGAACTCCCGCAGCCCCACACCCCACACACAGAATGACCCTGAAAGATCGAAGTGAGGCGGGTTTGGAAGTTGCTGGCGTTCTTTTAAGAGCATGCACCAAAACAATTAAATTCACCATCAATCTCCATCTGCTTGGGCTCTGACCTCAAAGGGAGAGCCGAAAAACAATCAATGCCAGTTCCTCAATTACCTAGTATAAAAATAATTGTAATTACAAAGATTTTGATTTTCCACAGTGAGGAAGAAAACCATCCCATAATTCTAACAGCTACTACTGTGGAAGCCAGACACAATCATTCCCAAACAAGACATATTTTTTTTTTTGTATCCAGATCCCACTGGGAGAGATTTTTCTTGATTTAAAATAAAATAGAACCAAATAAGCATGTTGCTTCCCAAACAGGGGAAAAGAGAAGAAAGCCCGGGTTTGCTTTTGCTAGTTGTTGTGGCTGTGGGTACATTGTTCAGTTTTATCCTGTCTTGGTTCTCTTACTGGAAAGTCAACATAAGAATATATCTGTATCACAAGATAGTTATGAGGATTAAGTAGGTACTTAAAACAGTGCATAGAATATAGGTGAATATTAAGGGTCACATGTTACACATCCATCTTCACATCAGAGAATGTCAATTTGTTATTAGAAGTACACCTATAATCATGCCTAACCTCTCACGCTCCCTCAGCAACATTTCTGGATTTTTCCTCACTTCTAAGTAAGCCCAGGTGCACCTGCCTCTACAGATAAGGTTATGCCCCATTGACCTCCTTGACTATTGGTGCAAGACTCTGCTTCTCCCTTGGAGTGACCTACATGAGCATGAGTTTCCTAGATTAAAATGACAAATCAATATGGCAAATATGCTGACCACAGATCTTCCTGAAAAATATTAAAGTTGGAACCTGAAAGGAATAATGTTTTCAATATTGTGTTGTTGTTGAACAGTGCGTTGATGAATTAAAAACTTAAATAAAGATCAAGATTTATTCTTCTTTGTAATACTTGCTCTTTTTCTGAGGATTTTTCTGTTCTGAAGACTAAAAAATATTAGTTTAGCCATTGCCTGCTACTACCCATCAAGGGATTTTCTGAATGACAGTTCCTCAGGCACAATGAAAAGGGATTTCTTAGTTTTCTAGGGATCCACTGTAGTCAAATAAGGCTACATATCAGAGGGTCTTATTTAAAGCTGAGCTAACTAGCCAAAGAATACTGCTAGAGGGAAAGAAAGAAAGTCAAAATTTGACAGACAGGTAAAGGGAAAAAATGCACATCCTAAAGATACTCTACTTTGTGCTAAGGCACACAACTTAGAGATGAAATAAAACGTGAGCTAGGAGAAAAAACCTAACAGGACCCAGCATTCCATAGCTGCAGGTACCTGTCAGCAGCACTAGTGCAGTGCTCTACAAGGGTGTAGCATCATACCAGAAAGGGTTCCTTCAAGTCAGTCATTGTATTTGGGGTCAAAAATCATTTGTTATTGTACACCTCCCAGCAAACATATTGATTAATTCCACAATATATTTTCCTTTGTTTTTGCTTTTGTAGATAATATCTTTTTACATTTCTAGCTAGCTCTGGGCTCACTGTTTAGCCCAGGGTGACTTTGAATTTGAGATCCTTCTACCTCAGCCTCTCAGACTTCAGAGATTACAGACTTGTGGTGTCATCAAGTCCAATTCTATAAAAGCTTCGGAATATATGGAAACTTGTTCTCTTTTAGGTTAAAAGTTAGTAAGAGCATGTCCGTGTCACATGCTATTAAAACTAAACAAATGCTAGATTACTTCTATAGCTTTGCTAATTGCTGTGCCTTTCATCTTTAATAACTGGATCTTCAGGTATTCACTCAAGTTAAAAGAGTTTAAATAACAGTTTGATGCTGACAAGCACTGAAGTGGATGCAATTTGATGAAGCAATTACTACATAGGTTTGTCCTTTCTTCTGCTATTTTCCCTTGTTTTCATTAAGCAAGACATGCATTAACCTGGGCATGTAATGGCAATAATACTTGTGCAGTGGGAAGTGAAGGTTTATTAAGCAAGTCCAGGACTAGGAAAAGCAGCAAGGCACACTGATTGCATTTATTTTGCTGCCCTTTGTTTCTTTGTTCACCATGGCCCTTATAACCCCACTTTGCTGTTTCAAATCTGCTTGGTTAAATCATCAATTACCCAAACTTAGTTTCAAAAGACAGTCTGATACTCATTCACATAAGGAGTAAGAAAAAACAAACAAAGCACAGGTAAAAATTGGCTACCATGTTCTCATGAGGAATCCAATCACCATGCATTGCAAACATGTAGTGTTAAAAAAGTAAAAACAACCCCAAGATACACACACAGAAATTTACTTGTTAGCCATTTTTAAGGAATCATCATTTTCACAGATATCAAAATTCTAATAGAGGAATAAACAAAGACAAAGATAAAGTTTGTAAAGTTCATTATTTCAACAGCCAATATCTTCGACTTACACAGATTCATTGTCCATGTCAATGGAAAGAGAATCCTGTGAAGCCTGTCCTAGCTGTTTTCAGTGCTTAACATAAATATACACACGTCACAGCCCTAAGTGTGAAAAATGACACAGGAGAACGAAAGAAACACTCTGAAGAGACAGTAACTCAGTCTCCCTATGGGAGCTGGAGGCTGTCAGATGCTGAATTTAACAGAAGTGTGGGTACTTCGTTAGAAGAGAGAAGGAAAAAGACAGATCCAGCAGACAGAAGAGAATGTGAAAAGTTGTCAAGGCATAAAAAATAGGCCATGCTTCATGGCCAAGAGAACATAGCAAAACCTGACAATGACACAGTTCAGGTGACTCTATGTGAGGTCAGCCATTTGGCTACAACCCTTACCAATTAAAAAACAAAAACGAAACCTGCTTCTCGCTCATCACTAGTTCACAGAGCAGCACTCTGCTCTAGCCAGAACAGTTGAGCATGCTGCTAAGACTGTTCAGAGAGAATCAACTATTTTCCTATTCAACACATTTCAAAATCTAACAAACCTTATTCTGAAATGCTACCCAGACTTTACAAAGAAGACACCAATGTGAAAATTAGACCTGTTGCAGGCAAATACCTATGGCAGAAATAAAAGCCTGCCCCCCAATCTTAGTTTTAATCTAGACTGGGTCTGCCATTAACTTCGCCTAATTCATTCTGCAATATTCATTTCTCATATTTTACTATTCTTACTATTTCCCCTAAACACTGAGTGTTCACTTAAATACTCTTTGAATTCTCTGATCAGAATTAAAGTGTAGAGAAGATTAATAGTAGCTTCAAAAAGCAGTCCTTACTCAAGAACCTGGGGAAGGGATCCAAACCATGGGAAGTTGTGTTTTTCTCTGAATTTTGATGAAGACTCAGCTTCAGAGCTAGAAGTTGTCTTCGTCTTCCCTCTCCTCTTCCTCTTCTTTTCACTCCTCTTGCTCCTTTTTCTTCTAATAATTTCTAATTTAGTTTGGTCCCCTCTATAAAGAGAGAAAAGTCACTTTCAAAGGGTATGCACTACACATTTATTTAATATGATTTTATGTTTGCTTTTAATATCTTAGTGTAGCTATTTCTAAAAGTAGTGTTTTCCAGTGTCAAAAGAGTATAAAGCCTCCAATGATTTCTGTGTTCTTTTCACATAAGCCATTTCCCACATTTCTTTCTGGTCATTTCAGTTACCATCAGGAGTGCAGGTTGTGATACATGTGTGGTTATTTATTCCTACACCTAAACGCCTGTTAGTTAGCTCTTTACTGGTTAACATATTATCACTGTATTTGGTACATGGGTTAAAAAATCCTGAAGCATAAGATAAACTTACCCAAAATGTACTCACCCAAAGAGTTTTGGGTAGCTATTGGTGCCATGCAGGATGGTAGCTGCTTCCTCTGCGCTGCTATCCAGACAACTTAAGCATGGCAATACAAAATTCATGAATGTTTAGGGGTCAAGGTAAATTAAGGGAGTTCAAGTTAGGTTGCATTTGTCTTTGAGGACTGAAAAGGTGAATGAGGAAAGAAGTCCTGGGGTAACCACTGTGGATGATACAAAAGATAAGAAATAGGGATATAGATTTGTCGTCAGCCAAAACTGAAAGAACACTTCAGAGTGAAGACCATGAATTTGTAAAGACCCACGCCATAATGTGAAAATTATGAAGGCAGATAGAACTCTTGTTTATTGTTGCTGTCATTATTGTTGTTTCGTTTTTAATTCATTAATTGAAAGTATGTATTAAGGATACTGTGTGAATGTGGTTGAATTGAAGGAGCAGATAGCCTAAGGCAAGAAAGTGGGTACTAAAATGTACCAAAATGAAGCAGAAGAGGGAAAGTTCAATTTTGTTAAAATATAGAAGTACTGGTGGATAGCGAAGAAGTGAAAAGGTTGTTTAGTCTGGTTAAGGTATGTGTTAGTCACTTTTCCATACCTAAGACAAAATATCATGCTTATAAATTAAAGAATATGTCTATTTTTCTCAAGTTTTCTATGGTTTCAGTCCATTGTTGGTTTGCTCCAAGGCAAAAATGGCATGGTAGAAGGGCCTGGTGGAGAGAGCCAGGAAACACATAGCAGTAAGAGGGAAGAGCGAGAGAGGGAAAGAGAGATAGAGAGGAGAGGATGTGCCTCCAAAGGCATTATCCCAGTGAATGTCTCCTCCACCAGAGCTCCATCTACTAAGAGCATGTTCACCTATGAACTCATTAAAGGGTATATTAGCATGTACAAGAGAACAGATATAATTCAGGACACAGAAATTCGTAAGAGTATCATACAATGTTTACCCACAGAGTCTAATATAGAAGAGATCTGTCCACACCAGAGACCCAAGAAATCCAGTGAAGTCCCTGGATTCCATGGTAATATACTGTATGAGTCCACCCCAAAACTTAAAGCCCACAGCAATATCCCTTGCAAGTATGTATCAGGAGGCTGAGGAATCCACAATGGAATACTGAAGGTTCTGTGGTGGGAAGTTCAAGGGCTGGCACAAAAAGCTAGAGTCTGCACTGGCCAGACTGAAAGGCCAATGCTGGAAGCCAAATAATCTGCGCTGAGAACCAGGAGACCATGCCCAAGGCAAAAGTCAAGACCAGGGCTCCAAGTGGAAGTGTTTGTACAAAAAGGTCAGAAGATGATTCTCAGGGAAAGTGCAAAGACTAGAGCTCCCCCTGAAAGAGTAACAGACACCTTTGGCAAAGGTGGAACTCAGCAGAACAGCTGAGGCTTCTCAGAGAGGAATCAGCATAAAATCCTACCCTCCTGTTATCCCTTTATACCTTTAATAACAGTCCTCCTTCAGGTCTTCCATGGGCCAAACTGAGCTAACTCAATCCAGCTGGGAGTTCCCACTTGAGTTGATCAAAAATTAATTAACTACCACAATAAGTCATGAGGATAGCATCCCTGTGATACAGTCACCACCAATAAGCCCCACTTCTAAGCACATGAAAATGCTGGAGGACCTTTTAGTTCTAATTCATAACAAACTGTGTACACCTGACATACAAAGTAAAATTGCTCTAAAAGATAAAAATACCTTAGGTATGGTCATAAAAGGATGTTAATTAACTAACTTAATTAAGGACACATACTCTTGCATAAATTAAATAAAGAAACATGTACGTTGTTAGGTAGCCATCGAATTCGCCAAGATAGTAATCTTAGCTGGTTTTTCTTGGTGACAAAAAATTGGAGAGCAATGGCCAAATGAGAGAATGATTTGGAATTTTGGAATTTTGAAAAAAAAAATGGAAAACTGCTCTAAAATGCCTATTTTTATTGTTTAAAAATGACTAATGTAGATAAATAATGTATTCCACTCCACATCCTAGAGATTTTGGAGACCCAAGAAGGCATATCTCACAGTAAGTTCTTAACTCATACTGGACAATTCTCAATGATAGTTCTTAAAAGATGATAGTGTGAAGGGGATTTAAGGAGAACGACTGTTATTTTAACCCATCCTATTCCTCCCACTAAAGTTAATACCTATTTTTAAGACTCCACTCTTCATTAATCCAATATTTTAGTGTTTCAGTAGACAAAAGAATAAAATTTATGCCTGCTTGAATCCTCTCACTTATTCTTCACAGATATTTGACACCGTTGAGTATTTGTGAGAAATCACTTAAATTTTTGGAATTTAATTTGACTTTAAATATTATACTGTGGGGAACAACTCAGATTGCTTCAGAGCTCCAGGGCATCTAAGGACACCTGAGGACCCGACCCTGCTCTCTAGCACAAGCACACGGTGGGATACAATTATGTAACCATGACTTAGCACTGGACAACTATGTGTGCACCAATGAGCCCTGAATGTCAGAGTGTAATTATGAGATAACAACCAGTATAAGAAGTGTACAATGAAGATAAAGGCAGCTCTTTCACTCTTATACTCTTGTACTTCTGCTCTGCTCAGCTGCCTGCTACTCCTGTGTACTGATATCTGCCTCTACTTGCTTCTTTGGGGACCTCAAGTATGAATAACTCCTTCAGCCTTCTTGGCCACAGCATATATAAAATGTAACACTCATCTGACTCTGTTGATTTTCAGAATACGAATATATCAGTTACTTTCTCTAGCTTACGTTCATTTCTTCAAAGTGAACTGAATTGTAATTAGGTTAAACAATTAAAAAGCTTGTGTTCGTTTCTAATGTGACGAATGCACAAAAACTAGGGATAAGATGTGGTAATCCTAATCTTGCAGCTCAGGAGGCTGTCAGTGTTTACATACCTGGAAGAAAGACACAGCGTATGAGTCACTTGTGTCTTAGGGTAGGTGGAACTGGAGTGCAGGCACAGGACGGTTGGTGATACAGTTGAGATCATTAAGTTTTTTTACAAAATGAGGTCATAGAATAGTTTTTTCCAAAATCTTTTCTTTCATTCACTGGAAGGTAGCAGAAGAAAGAGAAAATATGGTAATGCTTGGGCCAGAGAGCAGTTACACACCAGGAAGGCCACTTTGAAAAGTTGACATTAGCTATTTCTTGTCATTTAATCTTAACATGCCTGCCATTCATTTCTTGGCTAATAATTGTGCAACCATGAATATTCACAGCCATAAGAGTGGCACCAACTACGGAACAGAATGCAAGAGGAAAGAAGGTATACCCAGAAAATTATTTTAATTTTGAATACATTTTTATTTTAACAAGTCAAAATTTGCTCCTAAATTTTCATTAGTGAAACATATTATTTATTTAATTAATAAGATGTTGATGGAACTGCAGTGAAGTGTACTTATAAAGATTTATACTAATAATACTAGTGCCTATATGTCACTTTGAATTCCACAGCTATTTTGCATTGGTTAGTTTCCTTAGTCTAACAAGCTTTCTTGTAGTATATGCAATGATCCTGATTAATAAGTACTAGGGACAAGAAATGTGACAAAGCTACTCTCCAAGTCTCCTGTGTTCATATCCTGACAATAATATAGTAGTAATAATGTTTGGTTGACGTTCATCCTCTTCCTAACTTCAAAAGTTATGAAGTTAACTAATATGTAATGCCAAAGTCTGAGGAAAGTTTTCTTTTTTATTTACTATGGTGAGTAAATAAAATGACAATAGCAGTTCAATTAGAAAGAAGAACACAAACCCAGAAATCCACAAGTGTATGATAAAATGCTAGATTAGGAAAGTCTGTCAGTTACTGTATTCATTTGGCATCCCATATGTTTCATCAAAAAAAATTTTTTTTTCTGGAAACTCTCAGCGCCTGTATCGAGAGATAGCTCCCATTAAGAACTTTGGTTTCACCCTGCCCGTTAGCACATATAGTTTAGAAATTTTCTACTGAGTGCTCAGTTGTGAGTTCACTTTCAAAGAAAATACATTGTAAATCTAAAATTTTGAGGACTCATAAACTAATTGTAGAATAAATATTAATCATGATTTTTTTTAAAAAAGGGAAAAAAATAAAATAACATTTGAAGAGGACACTCAGAAATACTAAAACCCTGTCCTCAGGATGGAATTGTCTATTGTAATAGCTTATTTTGCAATAAACCATTGTAAAAGTTGGTGGCAGAAAATGAGTTGTACAGATTCTGCTAGGCAGTTAGATATGGCACTGAGGAGATGCCTAGCCTGTACTGTATTGTCCTAGAAACCTTAGCACTAAAAGTTTGGGATGATTATATTGGTGCAGCTGGAGAAATGTGGAGGGTTCTTCTCTCAATGTGTGACATACTTGGTGGGGATGATTAGAATGCAGAGTTCAGCTGATCTATTCACCAGACACCTACTTCCACACACTCATTCCCAAGGGATATTGAACAACACTGCAGACCATTCCTGCTTCTAATCACAATGACTATTCCATGTCATATTGTTCTTAGATGAAGCTCAAACTGCACTGCATTAACAAAAAGTAAGTTTTAAATTGCTTTCTTGAAGAAGAAAAGCATAATTTAAATAATAGAAAAGATAGAAGACAATTGTATCACAAAAAAGCTTGGAAAGGATTTAATTTAGAAAACTGAGAGTCTTATGAAAATTTTAGAAGGGATGAAGAAAAATGTCCAAGTGGCTACTACTGGCTTTCACAAAATCAAAAGTATAGGAACCTCAACGACAGTGATCTCAGCTCCTTACAGTGTTGGAGTGGGTAATTTTCAGAAAGAAAACCACAACAAAACCCATCTTCACCCTTTGCCAACATCTACACATCCAACAACAATGGCTTCTCTTTATCTGCCAAACAGCAGAGACTGTCTCTTGTTGGCAAGGTTTGACATAAAAATTGTTCTGGGGGCAGATTCTAGACAATGAAATTTTCAGGCCTTTTCCTAAAATCTAAAAGTGAATGTGGAGTAGATAGAGACAACACTCAGTGGGCAACAAACAGCTCAGCACAATGATATGTAATTGTATGTTGCATTACATTTTAGGAATTATCAGTTGCAAGGAAAATTGATTTATGTGGTGTTAATTACATTTTAAAAATGGCCAATGTTATCTGTATGGTACCCTCTGGCTTCAGAGATAACAAAATGTGAAAAAAATATGTATGATAAAATTGAGGAAACAAAGTAAATTTAGAAATGTGTGCAGAAAGAGAACATTGATATGTTTTTAATGGAAGTCTCCTCCTTGGTTAATGGAAAACCCTAGGCACAGTGTCCAGTCTTGTGGCCAAACTTGTCTAATTCTAACTTGGCGGCTCTTTTCCTCTTTGCCAGCCATGAACCTGAAAGTGATCATTTGTTCCGTGATTTTTCAACTGGTCAGTCAGTTTGCAGTCACTAGGGAAGTCTAATCAGAGGCACGAGAAAACAAAACTGATTATACTCAGCAACTGTACTCAGAAATATACTCTTAGAAAGGCAGACACTGAATACCAATTTAGATGACAGGGGAAAAGCAAAGTTTGGTCAGTTTGACAAAAGACAGGAAGGAGGTGTAAACTTAGGTTAAGGCCGTTATTGGGCTGTATGAGCGAAAGACAAGTAAATAAAAACAAACAAACAAAAAACCTGTAGAATTATTTAGCTTGAATAATCTTCATTGATTCTAACCTGTAGTAGTAGTCAAAAAGCCAGGTACCTGTCCCAAGGATGATTAAGGCCTCCGTGATATATTTCTTGGGTATACAAGCCCACTGGGTTGATTACTTTGCATATAACAGTCACTTACCAGTTGAGCTCTTTGCTAGTTATGGAAATTGACTAGTCCCAGAAGAACCAGTGTCCACAGCTAAAATTTTTTTTAAGAGTCAAAATATCATAATGTATAAAATCTTAAAAATAGATATGCACACATCCCAATATTTAATTTGGTTTTATCCAGAGGGATCCAGAAGGACATGGTAGGAATTATTTTTCCATGTGAGCACCCTGATCTTAGACTTACAGAAGTGTAAGAAATAAATTTCTGTTTTTCACAAAATACTCAGTCTCTAGCCACTTACTACAGCAATACTCAGTCTCTAGCCACTTACTACAGCAACTTGCAATAGTATTAAACAGCCTAGGTTTTCATTTTGCCAGTTCAAGCATCCACATAAAGACAGATTTATAATATTTCTTGGCCTTTTTCTGTCTTGAAACCTAAATTCTTGTGGAAAGACCAGTGCTTAGTCAGATCTATTTGCAACAGTATAACTGTCAGGGCCCAACAGGGCAGAGGCAAAGGTCTGAAAATGAGGATGGGAAAGAGAGCAGCCATCCAGTAAGAGCCTCCATACATGGATCCACCAGAGTTAAGCCAGAGGTCATCTGGAATGGAAGCACCATGAAATTCACCACAACTAATAGGAAACAAAGGCAAGTGACACTACCTCCTTATATTGTGAAATCCTAAAATGAGAGACGTACAAGTTTTCTAGCAGAAAAAAGGAAAACAAGGGTCTCCCTGGAGCACCGAGGGGAAAACAGAGGACTCTTCTACTTTCTAACAATATTTAGCACCTTACAGACATCGAATTCTGTATGGAGATTTCAACTATGGTAATGAGATGTGATTTAGGATACCTGAAGTCTGCTGACACATTGCCCCACTGCCCTCTGGAAGATGTTATATTTCTCCATGCTAAATCTTTATTCCCAGATTTACATTCACTTGAGAGAGCAAGTACTTTATCCTGGTATAATAGCATGCATATTGCTGTATAACTAGTTTTTAAAAATTGAAGCATCTGAGTTTAACTTCTTGATTCAGCAGATGAGAATAAGTTGAGATCCAGAACATTGAGTGACTCTGATAGGAGTGATAAAAAGCATGACTTTGTATTCCTCAGTGTAACTGAAAGTTGCTGGGACAAGTATATTTAATAATGAAGTTCTTCCAGAGTGGCACATTTCTGGAGAGTGAAATACGAAATGGGAATCGTGGTGGGAGCGCAATATAAAAAGAGGTTGAGTTGCCAAGTGAAGAACCTACAGCTAAATCCAGGACACAGTTATTCCAAGGGGAGTCAGGGGAGGCAGGATATAACTTCCATATTTTCTATTATAAATAGATTTTCTATTACAATTAGATTTGAAGTTGGGAGTTAAATGGATACCCATGTTTATCATTTATCCAGTATTTGACATTCTCAGTCACCTCTGTTATGAATGAAGAGGGGCAAAATCTCCATTAGCGTTGTCTGTGCAGAGCCTCATCTAAGGGATGATTTCAAGTAAAAAATGAAGAACAGACACTCAAAGAGGAGACAGGGACCAGCTGGGATTTATTTCAATGTGTCAGCTTGACACAAACATGGGTGAAGGCCAGCTATGGATTGGTGACTCACCCGCATTTAGATGCAGCCTGTGTAAAATGTTTTCATTTCCGCATCATGGAAGCAAATCTGAAAGCTTTCACTCAAACCATGGAATTTAATTTCTTACCGCAAAAACTGACCTACCTCCTAGAACAGCATTAAAATGTCCCATTTTGACTACTGCTTAGTTTTAGAATCTAGTTTAACTGGTTTTTTTTCAACATAAAAAACCCCAAATGATGATATTTTGCCACTAGGTAATTCTCTATTCTAGCATGCCTTGTTTTTTAATAAGAATGAATTAAATTTTGGTTAATCTTTAGTAATACATAATCCTTTCAAAATAGACTTTAGATATTGCATATTATTTTGAAAGGCACAGATATTTTTGCATGAATGTCTGTACCTGGGGGGGGGTCAAGAGAGATTAGGAGAGAATTTTAACATGTATCTGTTACTATCTATGTATACAGACATTTTACCATTCTCTGCAAGCATTTAGAGGAAGCAATAACTAAAGTATTAAAAATTTTTCCTAAGCCTCAGATTTTTTCCCAACAATGCTTGTTTAGTGTGCATAGTCAAACCAGTAAACAGAGAAATTTCCCATGACCACAGATGTAATATTGACATTTTGGTATATCTTCTCATATATACCAAAAAGATCATCTGAAACCACTGAAAATAAGATCCAGGTATTCATCAGGGTGACAGGAGATGTAAATTTTTGTGACATATAATTTCAAATTGTTCACTGAGTAATTATTGGCCACTAGACTTGATATGTATGAGTGAGATCAATACCTACCCTATGACTTTTGGTAATCCATATACTCTTTTCAACCCTGAGCTTTTCTGTTAAGATAAAATTGAAATAGTTGAGGTAGATTTTATCTAAGGCACAGCCTAACTCTCAGATTCAATGGCTTAAAGAGCTTACTATCCTTTTGAACTGGCAACAAGAGCACATTAGTGGATACTGATGCAGGAAGGGCATTTGTCTAATGAAGGACTTCAAAGAATGAGACTAATCCTTATATCAGAATTTTTAGCATTTTCATTATGCTGTGTAATTACAGATGATTTGCCATCATCTTTTTAATCTGGCTAATTAAAAAGGACACTCAGCCAACTCTAGTGGCAAATGATTTTTCATTTTGATGTGTTGTTTTCAGTCAAGAACAAATGAAGAAATTATTGTCATTAATATAAAATAAGTTTCCATGGAAGATAGAGAAGTGATTCTCTCACAAGAGAACAGGGGAGAAGTAAAATTCTCAAACAAAAGTGGTTACAGAGCATAGACCCTGGAAAACCAAAGAAGTTATTTCATTTCTCAAAGAGATCAATGTGGTGAAATGTTAAGTCTGAATTTCAATCAATAAGCAGAGTACAGTCCATAAAAATTTAAGAAAACCATTGAGAGAGGTTTTAGCACTTTGATGGAGAATTTAAAAGGCACAAAAATAATCCTATAACACTTTCACCACTCTTTATTGTTAAGGAAAAATATCTTCAAGAATCTCACTGATTGAATATAAGATATATATCTTCAACTATATTTTAAAATTTCTTTTCATGATTGCTTCTTTTTTGTCCAGATATATCTGCATATTGGACAGATAGATGGATGGATGAAAAGATGGTAGAATGAGGGTCTTGTGACTGAATATTGCTAGTACTTCTTAAAGGTCCATATAATCAAGTCTTGTCCACTACAAGGATGCTATTGGACATTAAAGAGGTCACACCTGCTGTGTGGTCCTTGATCCCACCTTGGAGAGGACTGTGGAACACTAGTCATCTATTCCTGTTCTCTCCTGTTGCCTGATTTGTAATATAAATGATTTGCTCCACCATTCATTCTAGTCACAATGGTCCACGTTTTACAGAAGCCGCAAACAAAGGGAACTTTAATCCTGGGAGGAAATTTCTAGAACCATGAGCCAAATTAAACTTTTTATGAGCTAGCTATTTCAGGTAATTTTTACAGTGAAGGATATATGAGTTATACATATGATAGATAAGTAGATCGATAGATAGATAGACAATAAATGATAAATTCAGGTAAAAGCAAAAGTAAATACTTACTTATAAAAGTAAATGCTAGCACTTTAGATTCCTGGCCATTATAAAAAGCTATAAATATTTACCAAATAGTCATTATATTTCCCCCTCAAGTTTAAAGAAAATTTGCTTCTAGAAGTAGAATAAATTGAATCAAATATGAGGAGGGATGAGGAAGCAAATCAAACTTATATATAGCATTGTCTTCTAGAGAGGTCTGAATTCTGGCATATCTGGAAACAGTTGTTTCTACGTTCCCACTTTGCTCAGTGTTCCAATTCTACTCCTTCTAGCCTAATACCATGCCAGATTACCTTACATAGTTCTTCACAACATGGACAGAAGCCACAGAAGGGAGTAGCTTCAAAGCCAAAATAAGCTTCTACTCCTTTAACTCGTGGATGTCAGTTAATTGTGACCCAGCCCTATTCTTTCCTCCACCATGTCCTGAACATGAGAATTTTCTCTCCTTCCAGAAAAGGCCTTGTACTTTTTTGGGTTTCTACCACCTTCTCACAGACCTTTCCGTTTTATTATTTGTTCTGTCTCCTGCCAATCATTTAGATCCTTCTAATTAGACATCGCATATGTTCCACAACTCCAAAATTAATAATGTTTTTCTTGAATCCTGAAATCTGTCTAGTTACTTCTTTGTGACCTTTAATTGTCAACTACCTGGATTAAGAGACACCAAGGAGATCAGTAAAGCACAATTTTGGGGCTATGCAGGTGGGGCACAAGTGTGTGACATTAGGTGTTATATCTGTCTCTGGTCCCTTCTCCTATGCCTTGCTTCCTGGCCACCAAAAACTGAGAAACTTTGCTGCACTCTTCCCTTTCATCATGATATTCCTGGCTTGAAACCAGATGATCAGAGATTAAAACCTTTGGAACCAATAACAAAAATAAACTGTTCCCTGTGTGTGTGTTAGCTATTCAGTCTTAGTGATAAAAAGAGGACTAATATAGAAAATGGTGCCAGAACAATGGAGTGGCTTCTCTGACTATACCTTTCTTGTTCATAAACTATTATGGCTTGGATTAAGAACTTCTACCCAAAGCCTCATATGCTATAGGTGGGGCTTTTGCAAAATGAATTATGGGCCTATATAGTTGACTTGCAGTTCATAGGTCAAATGTGGTCAGTTGCAAAAAGTTAGTGGGTATACAGTGCATAAGGCAAGGCCATAAGTCTCTCTCTCTCTCTCTCTCTCTCTCTCTCTCTCTCTCTCTCTTTCTCTCTCTCTCTCTATCTCTCTATCTCTATCTCCTTCTCTCTCTGTCAGTCTGCTTTCTGATTCCCATTTTATAAACATATTTCCTTCTCATAAGCCTTTCTTCATGCTGTCTCTTCCTTGGAGAAGCCAACCATCATGCACTGAAACATAAACCAAAATAAACTGTTCATCCTTTAATTTGTGGGTGTTTGTTATGAAGTCTCAGCAACAAAAAAAAAGACTAAGCTGGGGATATAGCTCAGCACACTGCACCTGTCTGGCAAGCATGAGGTCATGAGTTCAATCTCTGGAATCAAAAATAAAAAAAGAAAGAAAGAAAATCACTAAGACAGAAGCTTTTGGTACCAATATGTGGTATGGATTTGGAAAAGTTTAGAGATGCTGGTTAGAGAAGGTTTAGAATGTTGAAAGCATAGTTCAACAGGTGATTGATTATGACTGGAACTCACAAGACTGCAATGATTGTAGGAGTACAGACACAAAATGCTTAGTTCATGAGGTTTCAGTTTGGAATAGGACTCCAGGATAATTGGATTTGAGATCATGCATGTTACAGGCTCAAAAGAATTATACTTTCCCCCCCAGTTTCTGATATTTTGCAAGAGACTGAGAATTTAAGAGTGGTGAACTGAATGCTAGAGAATTTTTCAAAGCAACTCAGGGTTAGGGTTTGTGATGTGTAGATCTTAGTGCTTTATCCAGATTTGTAATGAGAATAGAGAACAGAAAACAGTGGAGAAACATTTGCAGACTTTCAATTTTGGCGACACACACACACACAAACAGCACAAATAAAAATGGAGTCAAAAAAGGGTGGTTGCAGAAAAGCCAAGTACAGTTATAAAGATACAAACTACTTTTAATTAGGATAAGAAAAAAATATCCCTTGAGGGCATCTCAGGAATCATCAAGAATTAACCCATCACAAACCCAAGGGTACAAAACTGTACATAGTTTGCTTCAGAAGTGGATCCCTTGTACCTCTGATCACGAAAGGGTACTAGGTAATTAATTTCCAAGGATAAATTCTATTGTGTTTTGTCTTCTGGGCACTTGGAGATCATAGGCATGGTCCAACAGGCCTGGCTATATGCTCAAACTAGGAGACCTTGACAAAACCCACATCATGCTGGTTGTTCGTGCCTACAGATTGCAAAAGCAGTGGGGTTATGAAGGCTTTCACTCAGATTTTAAAGGAAGGACTGAAAGGCTGGCCAAATGTCTCTGAGCAGTGTGACAGATGTATTAGGCTATTGAAATGAAGGCAAATGTACAGTAGAGACCTCAGTAAGTTGAAGATACCAGGAATTTGAGATGTTTGCTGAAGAAAGCTGCAGGCAGCAAGCAGAGTCATCCCAAAAGAGAAGCTCTGTAGGAGAGTGTGATCATAGGGATGAGGCTTTCCAAAGCATTTTAGAACGCCCGAATTAACTTCCAGGTGCCTGGATGCAGAACATAGAATTACAGGATTTAATATTTACCCTTATAGGTCACAGCTTTGCTTTGGTCTGATATTTTATACCCACTGTTTCTCTCTTTTCAAATGAGAATGTTTACTCTGTGCTATTGTGTCTTGGGACTAGATATCCTGTTTTCATTTTTTCCAGGAGTTCTGAGCTAAAAGTTTGAATTGAGTCTCAGAGATGTCTTGGACTTTTGAAAAATGTTGAAGTTTCAGAAACTTTGGAGAAGGAATTATTGCATTTTCAGTTGTATAAAAGTTAACTGTACCATATCAGGTGGAATTATGATCCTCTTATTTTCTCCATTTGTGATTGGATGTGATTCAAGGAGATACCTTTGAGTATCAAGTGAATATGAGGCAGATAGTGATCATTTATCTCGATTGTTAAATTGATTGGCCTAAAAAATGCCTAACTGATTATTAAAGAACATTTCTAGGTGTGTCTGGGTGGATCACGGGGACATAATCTTGGATACTATATGTTGTCTCTGATCTCATTGTCTCTGGTGCTATTTACCTGTGTTCTACATCTCAGCCACCATGAAGGGAGCAGACTTCTGCAGTGATGTTACTGCCCTGAAGCCATGTTTAACATATTGAAACCTTTGAAAGTATGAGCAAAAATACATCCTGCCTCCTTAAATTGGAGCATGTTGGATTTTAGGTTCCAGAAATGAAAATCTGACTAATATACTCCCCAATTTCTTCACTCCATTTCAGTATAAAGCACCTCTCAAAGAAGTTTAATGTGCTGTTTCTACTTTCTAAAGATATACTCCTTCATCTAATTTAAGCTTGCCAAATGCACCCTTACCTAGAGCCACAAATAATGTCCAGGCTGTTAAAGAGAATGGTTCCTTTGTTAGTCTCCATCTTATGTGGTCTTATTCCTCAAAGGTTTACTCAGTTAAGTTCAGAACTCAGGAGAAATCTGTTCTGATCATCTCACACATTATTACTTCATACCTCAGGCTGTGACTGTGTCAGGTAAATATGCTCAGGTCTAGGCTAACCTTTTTCCTACTTATCAACAGTCATTTATGCACCTCTGATGTTCAATTTCTATAATCTACATGAGGATACTTTATCTGGATATTTCCACTTGAATGTCTCTAAAGCTTCTCAAACTAGTTATGTCAAAACCTGAAATAATTTATCTTTACTCCTCAAATTCTCTCTACACATGAACATTTCGCACATTAGGAGATGCTGGCATTATCTGTTTGCTCCTGCCAGAACCACATAGAGATTCTTATGTGCCCATCCATCTCCCAAATCTTATCATATCTCACTCAATAAATGCTTTGATTCTACCTCCAAAGTATGTCTAAATCTTTTTTTTTTCTATCTCTATTCCCACTACTTTAATAATTTGTACTTTTTTTTGGTGTAACTGAGCATCTAACAAACAGTCCTCCTCCTTTCTACTCCCTCCATTTTCCTCACAGCTATGACATTAATGGTTTTACATTGTAAGTATCACAACAAAATACTACCGCTTAAAGTCCTTCAGGGGCTTCTTTGTTTCAGAAAGGAATTTTGAGTGATCTGATCTTTGTTTGCTTCCACAGTCTTATCAGATTCCCACCTTTCTTCACTCCATTTACTGCAGCCTGAAGCTGCTCTCTTCCTTCTGGCCCATGATGTCCTTGTGCTCTATTTTCTCTCCCTAAATGCACTCCTCACTGCTTACCAGTACAACCCTGTTACATTTTAAATGTCAAGTAGCCCCCACAAAGTTCTTGTACTGGGAGTTTGATCCCCAAGGCAGCAATGTTCAGAAGTAGGACTTGGATAGAGGGATGAAATTATGCAGGCACTAACCTCCATAATGAACCCAGCCATTGTGAGTTCATTGGCTGAATGAACTACTAGGAGGTGAGACCTACTTGGAGGAATTAGCCTACTGGAAGGATGTCTTTGAGAAATATACCCTCTTTCCAGCCTCTCACCTTCTTTCTGACTCTTCTCTCCTTTCTTAGATTTTTGGATTCAATGAGGCCAGCAGTTTTGCTCCGCAACACCACTCTGCCATGTTTCTCCCTTGCAGCCAGCTGACCATGGGTTAAAATCTCTGAAACAATAAGGCAAAATCAACCACTTCCTCCTTTAAGTTACGTATGACAGGCATTTTGTGCCACCAAGAAAAAGCTTATGAAAAGCACCCCTTACCATCTATCAGGTTACCTCAGCCTAAATGTCAGTCTCATGTCAGTCTCAGTTTTCAGGCCCAGTTATGAGCTTCTAGAATATGTGGACTTGTCACTACTTTGTAGGGCCAGAATGTCACCAGCAACACAGAAAAGACTCCAAAGTTATTTGCATAATAAATGATATGGAGGGAAGGAAATTTGCAGTTTCTTAAACAAAAATGTATGGATTATGCACATTCAGTAGAAAGGGTTTGGGCTCCTCATTTAGGATTCATCCATGTCCACCACAAAAGGGTTTTCAGTAGTTGGCACCCTCCATACACAATTCAAAAAAAAAAAAAGTATTTTTGCTTTAAGCTAGAGTATTCCAGAAATAATGCTACTTAATTGCATTATTCTTTAAACTGTATAAATGGTTCGATAGTGAAACTCTTTTGAATCAATACCAAAAACCCAGAAAGACTAAGCCAAATATAGCTGAGCAGTGACATTAAGGCTCTGATGGCAGGTACACCTGATCTTGACCTCTAAGGTTAATATGTGAGAGCCTGTGAAACCTTTCTCTGTCCTGAAGTATGTCATTGAACAAGCCTTTAGTTATATGACACACTGTTTTCTTCAGGAGGTCCCAATGTGTGTTTATATGTTGAGGGAAAAAGATAGTGGTCTCTCATTTTCATATCTGCCCATCTCTTCAATCACTTTTATTTATGAGCAATATTATCCTCACTTCATAGTGCTTTCTAGAAAGTACAATGTCAAATTGTCCAGGATACACATATGAATTTTTAACTTGCATATTATTCTGACTTTGCTCCTAGTTTTATCATCTTACTGTTATAATTTTTTTATTTGACTTACTTCTCTTGCTTATCTTAAATGCATTCTGTATTGTCTATGTGCTTACATATTACATACACCTTCTTTAAATTCAAGACTTTTTTTAAAACAAAAGTAAGTGTATATGACTGAAGCATGAGACTATAACAGATCAAGAATATAGATTCTTAAATTTAAGATAAGCAGTAAAAGAAAGTATAAATTAAAAGTGAAGTCTCAAAATGTAAGAGAATATTCAATAGGATTTATCTTCAAAGAGCTACAAGAAATAAAGTGATGATTCAGAGGAAAAAATACTATTGACTTCTAAGTTTTAAAATGCAAGCAAAATAAGTCTAATTTCACAATAGTGCTTGCAAATTCTGAGATCTAATACTTGAGATGCTGAGAAACAGGAATTTTCCTATACTAGTCAGAGGTAGTACAGAAATGACAGAGAACAATTTATAGGGAAAATCAATAGACTTCTAAAAAATCTTATACATTTTTGCCCAGGAATTTTATTTCTGAGAATTTATCCTGAAAATAATAATTTTTTTACAGGTGCTTGTAATTTTAATCAATATATCCAAAATTTTATATATAAGCCTTACCAATTTGGATTTTTTTATTTAAAGAGAAAAAACATGTAAAGGGTAGAGATAATATAGAATTTCAAAAAAAAAGATAAACAGTAAGAAAGCACTAGTTGGTAAATTACATATTGTCCTCTTAGAAATAGTTGTTCAAGTTAAAAAATTAAAGCATACAAAATAGATATTCAAACAGTGAGACTGTAAACAGCTGCACATGCATGGGTCTCTACATGTATTTCTACCCTTTCTGTATTACAGGAAAAAACAAAACATAGCAAGACAAAACAAACCAAATTCCTATAAAAATATGAAATCAAACAAGTCGTATAAAATCACAGTACAAGGTGATCTACAATGATTACTGTGTTGTTTCTTATTATCTTCAATAGACTTGTCTATATTATCAGGCATAATTGAATATAGTAGTATAATTGAATATAGCAGTACATGACAATATTAGTAAAAATAAAACATTATAGACAGCATAAAACTTCAAAGGCAGGTAATAATCAAACCATAGTGGATATTCTAGTGAATCTTGTCATCTTCAGTGTAGCTGCCTATACTCTCAGACTTGATACTATCAATCATAACAGCTTTCAGTAAAATCTATCAATACAAAACAGAGATCTAACAAGCCAGATTCGAGTATGATCAGTCATGGTAAAACAGTGTAGGGTATACAGAGCTTTAGATTAAGCTAATAGGAAATTAAGGATGATTACCATACTGTATCCTGCTATTTTTGGGATAACTGTCTGTGCCTTCAAATCTAGTACAAGTAGAATGACTGGAACAGAATATAATACATCTAAGCAGAGTAGTGTGAGTAATGTGGGTTTTAAATCCTGGTACACTATTAACAATATAGTGTACCAAGGCCATCTATGTTAGAGATTTTAGCCATCTTTCTCTGTCTCATTCCTGGTATGCTATTTTTCTGCCTTTGTCTACTTTTCTCCTTCATTCTACTGCCTGCCTTCATTTTACTGCCTTTGAGGCCTTTCTGCTACTGTTCCTAAAATCCTTGCATTTTTTTTCTCTCTTTCTAGAATGTCCTTCAGTATTCTCTGTAGGGTTGGATTGGTGGTCACAAACTCCCACAGTTCCTCTTTGTCATGGAAGCATCTTGCTTCTCCATTAATTTCTAGTGACAGCTTTGCAGGGTACATCAATCTAGGCTAGAGGTTATTTTCTTTCAGGGCTTGGAATACTTTACTCCAAGCTCTTCTTGATCTGATGGTCTCTATCAAGAAGTCTGCCATGATCTTAATGGGTTTTCCTTGATAGGTAATCTGTTTCTCTTCTCTGATGGCTTTCAATATTCTGTTTTTATATTGAATTTCTAGTATCTTAATTATTATATGTCTGGTTGTAGCTCTGTTTTGGTTGTAGGTGGCTGGAGTTTTGTATGCCTCACATAGCTGAATGTCATTTTCTTTTCCCATGCTTGGGAAGCATTCATTAATTATTTCCACCAATAGCTTTTGTAATTCACCTGTTTGTATTCCTGCTTCTTCATTCACATTTCTTATTCTTACATTGTAGATTATCTTGTCATCTTCTAGCCTTGGTATTGTTATTGCCTGTTTCCTTGTTATTTTTAAGAGATCTTTCCTTTCATGATCACACATTGCAAACTTGTCTTCAACTTTTGATAGTCTATCATTAGTTTCTTTTAAGAAGTATTGCCGGCTTTCAGTGGAGTTTTTAATTTCTTGGTAATCTCTTTGAATCTGCTTCATGTATTCTATACTTCCTTTATATTCTTTATTGAATGTTTCTCTTCTTTTTTTGTGTTCCTCCCTTCTTCCATCTGTGTCTTCCTGAGAGATGCTTAGCATTTCTTTTATTCATCTACTTATATCTTGCTTTACTTGATTTAATATTTCAGTTTTGAGCTCCTCTACAAGGTCCCAAAGATATCTCTTAATTTCCATTGAAGCCATGTCTGATGTTGCATGTTTGCTGCCCTCAGTCTCTTTTGTTTTTCCCTATCCTGGATCAGTGTTCTCAGGGTTTTGGGCTGGGGTCCTCTTCCTGTTTCTCTCTCTTGTCATGGTTTTGGTTTCTTCCATACAGGTGTATGGTGGAGGTCCCAGCCCCCTTCCCTGTTGGCCATGGTTCTTCTGAAGCACGTTGTTGAGGGATTTCTGCCCTCTCCTGTTTGCTCTTGTCACTGAGATGTAATCAGGGGCTGCAAATGCTGGCCCCTCCCCACTGGGCCAGTCAAACTTCAGGGGCCTTCACCAGGTTAGTGTATGCTAGGCATAGAGAATGGGTTCAGGATGGCTTATTGGGTCCTGGCCAGGGATGTGACCCAGGCCAAGCAAATCCCATGAATCTGCTCTGGGAAGGGAGCAACCAACTGAAGTTACCACCACTCCCAGTTCAGGCTCCTCCTGCTCTAATCTAACATGTCACCCATTTAGTCACACTCTTTCTGTTGGGGGGGTCTCATTCCCCGCACTCACCGTGGATTAATGAAGGTCCCTTCACCGGCTCCATTTTCCACTGGGCTCACCAACCCCCAACTTCAGTCTGGCTGTGGCTCCTTTGAGTGGCGGCGGGAATGAGTTTGGGCAGCTCTGCCAGCCAACGTGAATTCAGGCAGCTTGGCGGGTAGCAGCGAAAGAGCCATGTCCGGTAATTTTAGCTATTCCAATTGTAGCCCCAAGACTGCGTGTTTGACAAACTTTTTTCATTTTAGTTTTTTCCTATGTCAACAGGATCCATCTCCCTCTCTCTGGGTCTCTCCAGAGTGTTTTATTCTGGCATATGAGTTGTTTCTCCTGGGAGGCTTTGTGTTTTGTTGCTCACTGATTGGCCATCTTTAGCTTTCCCTTGAAAATATTAATTAAGATATATAAGGATTTATGTTCAAGAATAGTCAATGAAAAACCCTTTATGATATTATTTATTTATTTATTTATTTATTGTACCAGGGATCAAACTCACAAGGTTGTGCTTGCCAGGCAGGTGCTTAAGCCACTGAGCTAAATCCCCGGCCCACCCTTTATGATTTTAAAAATATATAAAATACCCTACACACAAAAGGCATTAACAAGTCATTACATCTAAATACCAAGGAATCCTGAACCCTATGTAACTGTTAAATTGCTATTATAAAATAATATTAATGTTATATGTTGGTAATCATTATGTGTAAGGTGAAAATTAAATGATAAAGTGACAAAACAAATCAACTAATACATTTTAGGTATATTTATTTACAATAAACATCTGAGAGAGAACTAAAAGTATTTTTGGATTAAGGTATAACTAGAGATTTCTCTGTTCTCTGTGGCAATATTAAATATTTTCAATTATAAAGCTGTAGGAAAAGCATGCTGGAAACAAAATATGTTCAACTTATCAAAGAACGATTTCATGGAATATTCAGGTACTCTTTTAGGCATTGAAAACAGTCTCTGTTCAGAAGCCTAAATTCTAGGACTAACTCATTCCATTTGAAATCATATATAATCTATATTCTATTTAATATTAAAACTTCCACTGAACAAAATCAATCCCAGCTGAATTAAGAACATACTAAACTGGGCATGAGGTGGAATGACAAAGAGGAAAATAGTACAGTGGTCTGGGAAGCAACAGAAACAAGCCTGGGCAATACCTCCCACTGGCTCAATTCAGATATATTCACACCTACCGAGAACGAACTTAGGCTATGTTTGACCCTTAGACTGGAGATGAAGCAGCACTTCCTAGCCTTGGTCTAAACCCAGCTTTCTTAACTTTCACCCCTGTACTTATGCAGATTGTTCTGTGGCTTCTGCACTCTTAACACCTGCCAATCCCACCTGTTTTCAAATTCTCTTCCAGAAATCCATTCTTTTTTGGAATAAGCCAGCAAGATAGCAAAGATTTCAAAGCACCTCCAGGACGGTTTCATCTAGAAATCCACCAATGAGACTGAAGTTTTCCACATCAAGCCCCATCCTAGGCAGTGAGAAGAACTTCATCCAATATTAACATGGAATTACAGGGCACCAAGCATATGAATATAAATGTGTAAGAAGATAAACATGTGTAATCTGACTTACATCAGAATCTCACATGGTGTTCACAAATATGTGGGGATTTTTTTTTCATTTCATTTTGTTTTGTTTTATGAATCAGTATAAAACATAAATTTAAATAACATGAGTATGAAGCTATTGATACACTTACTGTGAACTTCTCTTTTTCATAGCTAAGCCTATGAGTATTATTCCACAACCACTGAGGGTGTGTGACCTGTCCTTCATCTTTTCACCAAAGGAAAAGATTTAAGGCAGAGACTAGCATGTTCTATGACTGACATTAGCACAAAACAGAGATTTCCCCAATTCTCATCTTCCAGTGTATCAATTTACAGTGGGAACTTTAGAAGATGTATAATGCCTATTGTAACAAACATTCTATTGACTTTTGCCAACAAAGAAGCTAAAACCTATTAAACCAATTGTAGGCAGGCATTTTACACTAGTGAGTATAAAAGTCACTCTGCTCATACATAGCTCCTGTTGTTGCCATAGAATAAGTGGACACACAATTTGGGGAGAATTTGGTGGCACTGGAGAAACAATACATACTATTCTACCAGTAGACACAGGAACTGCTATGTGCCAGTAGCATCACTATTAAGTCTGGATACTATGAAACATTTAGAATGCTGTTAAACTTCATGCTTCCAAAAATTGATGCCTGTCCATGTTTGTACTGTTTTCACTAAGAATGAGAGGGGCTGAATATTTTAATGTACTGTTTCACCTGAATAACATTTTGTTTTCACCCTTGTTAATATCTTATTCTTATAAAAGATGAAGCACAGCAATATTTCTTTCTCTTTATAAATGTACATGTTTCCTGCATGCATTTTAAGTAGACAATATTAAAAATAAAAAAAATAGAAAGATAGACTCTTTGCTTTAACTTTTTTGTATTACATTTACAAATGAAAAATATGTTGTGCTTCTAAATGCAATAATATCATGGATAATCCAGTAGGAAAATGTCCAATTACTGATTTTTCTACTTTATCAACATAGTCTGTTTACAAAAGACTTATTTTGGAGACTTCAGTGCATTGAGTTAGTCTACTTTTTAAATGATGGTTTAGAGCCCTTAACTTTATTATTCCCAAAACTCCATTATGGAGCAGTTTTTAAATTATTTGCATAGAAAAATTACTTTCCTACCACACTTTGGAACAGAAGAGTTCCTTTTCAATATTCATACAAACAGCACTTTACTCTTGTGGCTAGTGTGTTCAAAAGCTGTACCACTGTGAGATATTCCCAAACCACAGCATATATGCTCACACATTCAGATACATGCACATACACTCACATACAGAGACAAGTACTGTTTAACTCCTGCAAATCTCCAATTACATAACATGTGAACAGCAAGGTGGTACATGAAAAGGATAGAAACCAGAGAAGAAGACAAACACCATAATTATTAATCCTGAGGGGAACACAGGGGAAAATGAATGGCCAAGGTTCTGACTGATTGAGGCTCAGGATGTTTGAGATAGCAAATTGGTAAAAAGGGAGGCATGAAACTTTCATGTAAGTTTGAATATTGATATTATCAGTTCTGTCAAGCCTCTTACAACTTTTCAGTATGTCCCTGTTTCTTGACTCAAAGTCAAAGTATATCATATGCTGAGCCTTAATGGTATTTTCTTATTACCGCTCCATCTTCCTTATAATTAGTGACAATTCCTCCCAGATTCCAGCATCAGGATGCCGGTCTTTGTTCATTCTGTTGCTATGATTTTTTGCCTTTTACTGTTACTTCAGACATATTTTAATGAGGGTTTCAGAACAGTCACATTGATGGCTCCTATCAAGTTCTCTTTTATATTAGCAATGTAGTGGAAACCAATCTCAATCTATGGAGCATTGATCCCTTTTTAAAAACAGGTAAAAACATAATTAAAAATAGCAAAATTGGCAAAGCAAAAGGGAATCTAAAACAAATGTTACTAAAGGTATTTGATAAAGAGATACACTGTGCCTCTTGATAAGAAAACTTTGTATTGTTGAAATTTCATTCTCCTCCAAATAATATATAAATTGTGTTCTGTAAAATTTTCACAAGGATTACTTTTTGTATTTGGCATGATGAGTCAAAAGTTATTTGAACTTATGATTGAAAAGGAAATATAAAAAATAGAGTATTCCTGGAATTCCTAGTATGGCAAAGGTAAGAATGCTGAGTTACATTGTAACAAAATTTTTAAAGGATGACAAGAGTATAATATTAAGCAAAACAATATAACAGAACATAAAGTTGAGAAAAAATTGATTATTTAGTAAATACAAAATTTCAAAGCAATAGAGATAACATTGGATTAGTTTTAAAAATGTATAGGGCTGCTATTTAGCTACAACAAAATCACTTAACACTATATCTGTGCTAATTTACACAATAGGAAAAACTGAAAAAGAATTGAAAGCTTAATGGGTTTTCAGAAACAGAAACAATATGCTAAACTAAAAAATAAGTAAATATGTGATTTTCAAGTAGAGTAGGCCTTTGTAAATATACAAGCAAAATCAAATACTGTAAAAAATTAATAATATAAAAATAACACTTCTGTGAAATATGAAGTACCATCAATAAATAATGAATCAAGGGAAATGAGAGGAATTTTTATAAAATATATTACAGAACAGTCTCTAGCTGGCTTTTGTCTGATCCATTTCTTCGCCCTGTCACTTGTAGGGTGTTTTCTTTTGTTTTGTACCTGAGATCAAATGCATGAAGTCAAGCTTAGCAGGCAAGTACTTTAGCTGCTGAGCTAAATCCCCTGCCCACACTTGTGATTCTCAAGAACACATGTAGAATGTTCTAGGGAAGTAATATTCTGAAATAAGGAGGTACTGGCTGGAGCAGATAGGCTGGACTCTCTCTTTCCCTGTCACTTCTACAAGATGTTGTGCACTGCTTTAAGTGAGGAGGTCCTTTGCCATTGAGATATAAAATGCAGGGCTAACAGCTTTCTGAGGCTACTCAGCTATGGTATAAATGGGTCATGTACAAAAGATATCCCATCTGTTCTGACACCTTTCGTGATTCATAAGGAACTGACTTGCCATGAAGCTAGGCTTTTAATGGTACATATCTGTCTATAAGTAAGGAAGTTGCTTCACTTATGAGCACTCTGGAGTCATGAAAGGGCTACATATTGTCCCACAAACTGCATGGTGTTGGTTTTAGACTTCTACTTTTGGTGGATGCCAAACTGATTTTCTTTGCTACCCTCCGTGCCGTGGCCAAGCTCCAAAGCATGGTGCATCTGCTTTGCACATATCATTAAAAAATACTTCAAAATATTTTTTAAAAGATCATATAATAATTAAATACTAATACTACATTGCCAGGAAAGGTTAAAAGGCAAAAATATCACATAATAAATTGTGTCTAAAACTTTGATCCTATTTATTAGAAAATTCTTGATATTCAAAAATTTTAAATGTTATATGTTAATTAAAATATGAAAGCAAATAATGCTAACCATTTACAAGTGCTTAAAAATGCATACTTCTTAGTTTTGCTATAGATTGTAAACCAATAAAATAGATTCATGGTTGTAAACATGCATTAAAGTCTTTTAAACTAGGTACATTTTTTGAACTGGCAATTTAACTTTCCATAATGTGTTCCACAGAAATTATAGTAAAGGTATTTACAAATAGGCTACTCAGCACTATTATGGCATAAAAATGAAAAGTTCAAATCTCAAAAGTCTAAGAATAAAAGAATATTTAAATAATTATGGTGCATGTAATGTGTTGTTCTGAAATAGCCTAAGGACAGGGTGTTAAAAATGCAGATTTTAATCACAGAGCACCTTCCTGCAATTTGCCTACACCTCTAATCACATCTAGCTTCAAAAAAAGTAAAAATAAGTGATTCTGTGTAGCACTCATTCTGCATTTTAAGAATCACTGATCTATTTCAGGAATAGTATTCAGTCATTAAATTAGTGTTACACACGAATGCATACTGATCTGAAATAATGTTCACGATACTGAAAATTTCAGCAAAACAGTGAGCTGACCTGACATAAACTTGTCTCCTTCTGACAGTGATAATTCAAATGCTGCACACCACCAGGAGGAGATAGAGGGCACTCAGTCTTGGTAACACTTGGCACCAGAAGTGAGATCATACTCAACACGAGACTCTAAAACCGTGTTTCTTTTATATAAAACGTACTGCAAAATTTTCAATCATTGCCATAAAGTTAGTAAGGAGGCTGCCACAGCTCAGAACCTGGGCGAGAGTGATCACAGTGTGTGTCTTTTGAGAAAGCACATGTTAAGCTTAAGTCAAGCATGAGCTCAGTCTTGGGAATGTTACCACATGAATGGCATTAATCCTAAAATAGGATGTTAAAAACTGACTTAGAGGAGGGCAAAATGCCTTAATCTAAACAAACATATGCAAAACTGCTCTAATGAGAGGTTTCAAAAAATCCTGTGGGCCAAGTACTATCAAAAGACACAAAAACAACAAAATTTACAGGCAAAAGTACAGAACACAAAAGTAAACATTCCATTATGAAAGTTTATCATAAATTAACCTATAAGAATTAACACAACTAGGAAAAAATGCAAAAATCTGAAAAATCTTTGTATGGCACATTCCAGTAGTTTGACATATTAAAAGACAAAAAAATATCATGAATAGGTCATTATCAAATGAGAAAAATTGGAAGAGATAATCTTTAAGAAATGAAAAATCCTGCAATCAATCTGAAACATTCAATGAATATTTTAACCTATTCCATAGACAAAATTAGTGTAATGCAATGTTCTTATCAATGAATCTGAAAAATTTTAGATTAGGAATTACCCCATTTGTTCTTCTGGTTCTCAAGCCACTGGACTTAGACCTAATTATATTTGCATGGTTCTCCAGTTTGCTGAAGGCAGATTATAGAGCTTCTCAATATTATACGAGCTAATTCCTCATGATAAATACATCTGTCTCTCCCTCATCCCTGCCCCAGGATATATATAAATATAATAGGTAATACATATGATTGAGATTACAAACTGTTTACTGAACTCTAATATGTTTTTTCCACTATATATTCCTACATAAACTGTTTAGACACTATCAAAGACAAAAATAAGTAAAAATATTGCTTTTTTTCAGGTATCACAGTAGACAAAACACTCCAGATCCAAAGATGAGACAATACAGCAGAGTGATTTTGCTTTATATTTTTATAGGGAGGTAGAGAAATTACAAGGGAAGTAATTCACAGTAAAGGTTTTTTTGTATCTTGGACTGTCTCAGTCAGTTAATTGAATAGGAAATGTTTATATTTATGTCTAGTTTTAGAAGAAAGCTGTTCTAATCTTAGCCATTTGCTCATGGTTAATGAGACAAAGAACGGGAAGTTGGATGGAGATAAAAATGAAGCCAGTATCTGACTTTGTCAGCATGTTCAGGCAAAAGGGAAGAAAACTGGTCTTGGTCTTGTCACTAGGAGAACATAGGTATGTATTTAATTCATGCTGTAACAGACAGTAATATAACACCATGATTAACTGTACAAGACTGGGGACCAGAGAGCTTGGATGAAATTCTTAATTCTGTTGACTATCTGATGGATAGCAAGCTACTCAGCCTTCATAAGCGTTACTTCACCCTCTTGTGAGAGCAGAATGATTAGCTAGGTGCAGTGGTACACATTTGCAATCCCAGCTTGCTAAACGGATGAGGCAGGAAAATCTCAAGTTTGAGATCAGGATGAGCAATTTAACAGCTTAGTGAATCCCTGTTTCAAAGAAACACAATTTAAAAAGCTGGGAATGTAGCTCAGTGTGAGGGTCCTGAGTTCAATCCCCAGTACCCCACACTCATACTCACAAAAAAAGGCAGGACTTCATATCAGGTTTTGACAGCTGTCTTATTTGTTTTCTTATTATTATGCCAAAAGACCTAGCAGCAACAAGTTAAAGAAAGAAAGGCTTATTTTTCCTCGCAGTCTGTAAAGTGTTGAGTCCACAGTCAGTTTGTTGCAAGGGAAGGTGGCACAGCAGAGGGGCAAAGCAGAGCAGAAATAGTTCAAAGTGCAGCAGGCAGGAGTAGCTCTCCTGCTTTCTTTTTTTATTACATCCAGGCTGCTAACTTATTGTTGGTGCCCCTGGCACCCAGGATGTGTCTTTCCTCTTCAGAAATTCCATCATCAACATCCAGAACTCTGCTAAACCAAAAAGTGGACTAATATATTATCATACACCTGTGGTCTGGTCACTCTAAAAATCCTGCCCATGGCTGCATGAGGCTTTGAGAAGATGTCTACATACGAGCCATAACAAGAAACAAATAAAAAACATTGCACACACTGAGAATTCAATGCATAGTATATTAACTTTAAATATAAAATTTGTACAATAATTGAATACCTACCCAAAGTATTTCATTATAAGTAAATTTGTGTAAATTTTAATTCTAGGTTCTCTTTGTCAATCAAAAATTACACATCAAAAATTTAAGAGTATCTACATTCTAATTTTCACTTTTCCCAACATTTAAATATAACACGACTAATTTATACCTTCCTCTTTTTCCAACATTTTAAAATTTTATTTGTTGTTGTTGTTGTTTTATCGTAAAAATCATGCCCTTGTACATGCTGGGCAAGCACACTACCATTGAGCTGCATCCTCAGCTCCAACATGTTCTTATGGAAATTTTCTAACTTACTGTAAGGCTGAAGTAATCATATAGCAAATATCATACATACACTCATCCTAGCTTTTATAATTTAACATATGACTAAACATGATTTATCACATATTTGACAATCTATCCAACAAAGTACGTTTCAGACAGCAACGTATTTAACTCTTCAACGCTTCTGAATGTGTACCATTGACTAGGCTTCACTACAAGTTTATTCTTCTTTCAATTTCTATTTCAATATGTTGTATTTAAAAAAAATTAGAAAATTTGCAAGTGTCAGATCCCCATGAATTTGTGTCTGCTTTCAATTTCATGTACAGGATAATATTTAACCTTCCTGCTCGGCCGAACATTGCATTATATTCTAACGTGACAATAACTTACACATGTAAGTGATCTCACTGCTGTCTACCTGACAGTCCTGTCAGAAAAAGAGAGAACATAATTTTCATCAAAAATATTATCAAGAGAGTTGAATGACACACTCAAGCAAATATATCCCTAAGTCCTAGAATGGCTTTACTCGCACTAGATTTAGTTTAGGTGGGGGATGCTTGAGAACTTTTTCCAGGGAGCATCTTAAAATATGTCAGATTCTAGAGCTTTTCAGGGAATGAAGTATAAAATTACATTGCTTTATTATAATTGAATTTTGTGCAAGTAGGTTAAAGAATGTGTTCATTTTGACCAATTCTGTGTCACTGAATTTGTTAATTTTCTTTTTTGGCTTTTAGCAATTTCTTTTTCTTATTCAAGGAATAAATGGTCATTGTGAAAGAAATTGAAAATATTCTTCGTCACTCGTAAGGAAACAGTTGAAACATTTCTATAAGACTAACGTACTGATTTTCTTCCAGATTTAGTAATATAAACACAATGAAGTTTATTTTTTGTTTGCCTTTTACCACATCAAATAAAGTGTGAATTGCAACAACAGAGGATGATCATGATGGTCAGACTTGATACATAGCCTATGTCTATGGCAGAAGAGAAGTTTACTTGGAAGCACCCTAAGAACTACCTAGAAAGATGTGAGAAAATGTTTCCAAAGCTTGTAAAACAGAAACGCACCAAGTGGCCTTTGACAGTCCAGCAACTCAGACAAGCACACTGCGTGCTTAAGATACTGTGGGTGGAAGGAGCAACATTAGTTTCAGATTTGAGCTCAGAGAAGAATACTTGAAGGTTAATTACTTGATTTGAAATTTAATTGTTTTTCACCAGAGTCATCCTTTATAGCCTGTCTAGTCTGTAGCAACAGGAACTTACTATTCAGATTCGGTAATGCCTTAAAATGTTTAGTATAAAGCCCAAAGATGTGTGTTAGTTTGCATGCCCATGGTTCTTTAAATTTGCTTCTTAGGGAAATGTTTTATAAACACAGGACAAATGGAACATTTTAGTGGAATTTACCAGATTAAGATTAGTTGTACCTGCATACTGAGAAAAATCAAATAAGCATTAGTAAGATTCACAGGTTTTATTTTAATTTTATTTATTTATTTATTTATTTATTTATTTATTTATTGAGACAGGATCTCCCCAAGGAGTTCAGGGTGGCCTTGAACTTGCCATGATCCTTCTGCCTCAGTGTCTTATTCTTGTAAGTAAATAATTTTAAGGGACACAGTGAACAGCAGGGTACACGGAGGCTGCAGAACCTGTAACCAGCACATCCTCATTCAAGCTCATAAACAAAAGAAGGAAAAAGAAACTAGCCCCTTCACTGAAAGATTATTCACAAAACAATTTTTTACTGTGTATCTTCTCAAGCCTCACTGTCTATAATGTGGTCAGAATGTTTAAATCAAAAATTAATTAGCTGAAAACAGATCTGAAGCTGTAGGTTTTGACCCACTATTACTGACGTAGAAGAAGAGACTGGCTATTGGTGAACAACTAAAAATTGCCACAATTCAACAAGGTTCCTGTATTTGTTTCCATATTCGGCATCCTGTCCTGTGTTATTTCAGTTGAGATACGTGAAAAGAATTAAGATTCACAGCCATGTGTAACTGGAAAATGGTGAAGTATATTCATAGTCTTTTCAGATACTGTTGGTGTTCTTTGGGCCTTAACAAGTGGTAGTTTTGTAAAGATTAGTAGCCTGACATCATGTTAATGTAAATTTTTTATTGTGTACACACGTAAGACAGTAAGAATGAAAATAGCAAGTAATGTCTTCCTTTTACTATGAAAATCGTTATTTTGCAGATGCTACAAAAAGGCCTCAGTGCCCCAGAGTATTTCCAAAGGCATTCATATAGATAATACTCTTGATTTTGTCTTTATTTTGAGGCTGAATTTTATGTAGTACAATTTTATAGCTGCCTCCTCTTCATATACAAATATAAAAAACACTATATATACCTCTCACACTGAAAGCATTAGCAAATTTTGTTTGGTTGGTTTTTATTTTGTTGTTGTGTTTTTTTTTTTTTTTAGAAAGGGTTTTCCTAGGTAATTCGGTAATTCAGGAAAGCCTTGAAATTAGTATGTAGCCCTGGCTGGCCTCAATCTTGTGGTGATCCTCCTTTCCAAGCCTCCCAAATTCTGAGAGTATGGGCATAGGCCACCATGTCTGGCCAGCAAATGTTTTGATGGAGAAGCATGTATTACCAACTCTAGTCTCATTAAAAATTTCTTTCCAGCAGCTTTTTAACCTCTACACAAGAGCTGCATTTTTCAGATCCTGTCTTCCTTCTTACTGTTATCCTCCAGTAAAAGTAGTTGCTTCAGTCAGAGTAGGATAATCAATGTTGTAATAACAAAGAAAAACTGCCCTAACTTGCTTAAATACACAAGGAATCATTTATTACTGACATTTTGTATGTAGTTTAAATCGAGACCCACATACAATACAGCCACTCAAATGCTCCAGATGGTAGGAGTTACATTTTTTAATGGTACATGTTCTTTGAGAAGTTTTGAGTATTCTGCAGTAAGACAAGAAAGCACTAGATCTGATCATATTTGAAATGAAACAGTTGATCCTGAAATTGATCTTATTGGACAGAATTGAGCACATGGCTGCCATCAACCAATAGAAGGCTCAAAATAACTGTTACACCCCTCATCTAGAATCAGGAGAACTGGGTGTATGGAAATCATAGGGTTTTATCTAATAACTTTTTCAATTTTTAAGTTTGTTTAAACACTTTACATCTTTTCAGTCAGCATTTATAAATTTAGTTTTTTAATTCAATTAGCTATTTGAAAAGCAAACTTTATTGAATACATACATTGTATAAAGTGAATTAAACTATTATTACTGTGACAATTTTTCAAAATCTCTTAAATGTTCTAACAGTGTATGTAATAAACTTTCATTTTAAAATCAGGCATCTAAACCAATTTTCTCATAAAACATTCTATGATTACAATTGCAAAATTAATGTATTACTCTACTAGTTGTAGTTCTCTTTTAAAAAGCCAGAATGATTTCCTGATTATAATTCAAAAAAATTAAGAAACAATTATAAATAGTCCCAATTATAAATAATTCCAAATCTTCTTTGAGATGAAAGATGCTAATTCTCTAAGGAAACAATTATCTCATTTCAGATTGTTTGGAGCCATCTCAAATATTTTTACTATTGCCCTTTCAGCTTAAAAAGCATTTTAATTATCTGAAATACATGCTGTGGCACTAACCATATTGTCATCTGTGAGGTTGACAAGTCACACAGAGTTTATTTATTATATGTAACAGTGACCCAGAGCAAAACTTAGCAGTGATCATATAGTCCAGATTTTAAGATTGAAGTTACAAGCATTTTCATATCACATTATTAATATATAACTTTACCCAGCTAGTTTAGTTATGTGCTATATCCTGTTTTAAGCTGTTTTGAAATCTTCCTCAGTTCTAAGTAGTACAGATAAAAGGTAAATGGTATTTTACTGAGTGATGTGAATCAAAAAACTGTATTGTCTTTATGATCATACTCCTAAGATTTGACAGTACGTTCCCACTAATAGCTTTAAAATAAATAAAATTTCATAAAATTTAAAGGAAAATTTAACACCATTAATGTATTGAGAGATTTTTATCAAGGTTCTCATAATAATTGTACATTAGACCAAACACTAATAAAAATACAGTACATTTGGTATTCACAACTGCTATTTTACCAAATGACTATGTTAGAAGAAAAAATAAGCATTTTGTAAACATATATACCTTTCAAGTGTATGTGGAATGCAAAGAATATTAATATTAGTGTATAAAAAATGAAAAATTTAGAATCATTATCATTTTAAAAATCTGTTCTTTAACTACAATATACTTGAGTTACAAATTGAAAACAGGAAGTTTAAAAGAAAGTATGTATTTAGATATAAACTCACAAACAAATATATATATATACTTCTCAGACACTGCTTAATGATCAGTAGGTTAGAAATAAACCAAGAAGGAAATATATTTTTTTTTTTAAACAGAATGGTGTTTTCTTTATGGCAACTCAAGCAGTGCTTGGAGAGGAATGTATAATCTAAAATGCTCATATGGGAGAGGAAGTTCTAAAAATTAATGAATGTATTATTGATTTAAGTTAGAAAACAACAAATAAATCCAGATAAAATAGATGAATGGAGAAGAAAAAAGAACAAATAAAAATAGGATTACAATGCATTTTTCAAAAATAATACAAATGGTAAATGAAAGCCAGAGGGGAGAAACATCAAGCTGGCACAAATAAATTATAAATGTAAGTTGAAAAAATTCAAATTTAGATCATTAAATAGAATATAATGAACAAATTATTCCAGATATGGAAAAATTAAAGAAATCAAACATTTTCCTAAAAAAATTTTATGATATTGGCTTATCAATAAATAGGAGCATTAAAAAGGTCCCAATTATTGAGAAATTTAACTGGCAAGTAAAATTCAATCCCCATTCTATAAAGAACAAGCCCCATAGTTTTTTGGGTGAGTTACACCAAATATTAAAAAAAAAAATCCAAGGTTTAAAATACTTTTTTTATGAAAATAAAAACCAAAATATCTCTAGTTCCCAATTTGTGTTATGAGGCTAGAATGAAACTAATATTAAAAACCAGATAAGAACAGAATAATAAATTAATGGGCCAATTTTAATCACTATTATGATGCAAAATTCCAAATAAGACATTATTAAACCAGACATAGCAATGTATAAAAGTGACGATAGTTCATGACTAATTTGGGCTCATCCCCAGAGTTAAAGGGTGATTTGCCACAATAAAATCTAACAGTGTAAACTGAGAAGAGGAGGGAGCAGAGCACAGTGAGGAAAAGAAAATCAACAGCAAACATTACATAAAGCGATGAGACAGTAAGTGCACTTTAGTAAACGTGGAACAATGTAAGAATGCTCACTACCACAACTTTCTTCAGCACTGTGCTGGATGCGGCATTCAGGGGCAAAATAAAGAGCAGTGTAAGGAAAGAAGTCAAACTGTCCTTTTCAGGAAGTTACTGTTATCTATATAAGGTGCCCAAAAGCCACAGATTATTGAAAGTAAAAATGAAATTTAGCAAGACTGCAGCTATAATATCAGATGTAGAAATCACTTGTATTTGTATACACAATCAAAAGGTGGTTACATGATACAGTTTTTAAAATATATTGTTCAGCCAGGTGTAGTGGTGCACAACTGTAATCCCAGCACTCTGGAGGCTGAGGCAGGACTATTGGAATGAGTTTGATGCCAGCCTGGGCAACAAAGGAAGTTCAAGGCCAATTTGAACCACCTAGTAAAACCCTGTCTCAAAAGAACTTTATCATTCAAAACAACAACAAAATATTTATGATGGATAACACACAAGAATAATTTACATGAAGGTGCCAAACTTCACTGAAGACTATTTGTAAGGATTTAGACAAATAGAAAGGCATGCTTGCTTCATGTTTAGTGACTATGTCAGTCAGTCCCTGTACCGCCATGATCCAGGGCCTTCAGCCAGGCCTCCTCCTCCTGTTCCTGTCACCTCTGCTGCTGTCACCTACATTGCAATGCCATCAAACTATAATCTCATCAGTGGTTTAACTGACTCAACTAAGTTAGAGCCTTCATGATCTAATCATCTCCCAAAACACCCTTTTGTCACTAATGAGTTTTAAAGATCACCAAATCATAAAAGAGACTCAAGATTTTAAAGACGAATCACAGTTAACTCAGGTGGTCAATGCATTCCCAAAGAAATCTCCACTGGAGCTTTTATATTAGAATTTAGCATGCTGATTCTAAAATGTATTGGATGAGTTATGAAACTAAGAATCTTATCATAAGAAAATTTCTCTTATCAGACAATAATATTTGTTATAAAGCTATAATAGCAGTATTTTATTGACCAGAGGTAGCTAAATTGAACAATAAAATTAATTTTAAAATGTTGTGGAGATTTGAAATATGATGGAAATATCATAGCTGCTCCTTGAAGTTAAGGTGGAAAAAAAATAAGTAGGTTCCATTCTGAAAGATTATTTATATTAAAAAATGGATCTTACAACACTTACAAAAAAGAAGCAAATCCATTGGAATCCAAGCCCTAAATATACAAACCATATTCTATAGCAAAGAAGTAAATTATAAGAAAGATCTTAAGAATTGAGGGATAAGAGTAACTGGGCCATGTGCCTTTTGTCATCCAGTGGATTTGCATAGTTTCATCCTCCGGTACAGGAAAGTTCCACCATCACCAACAACCAAGACAGACCGAGCCTCAATGCTTTAGCATTTTGCAAATCTTCATGTGGCATTTGCTTCTGTTCAGCTGGCCACAGCAAATCACATAGGCGACCCCATGAAGGAATTATCCAAGCTTGGGAATTCAGTAAGGCACCTACAAATTGGAGAGGTTAAGGATTGCTGAAAAAAATATAAAGCATGCCTATTTTCCAAACTCAAAATTCAAGACAGAAAGATAAAGCATAAAATACTGGCTATTTGGGGGGCAATATAAAATGAAAGTTATAACTGAGGGAAAATAAAGTTTCAAGTTTTATTTTCTTTCTTAAATTAAATTGTAGGTATAAAAATGTTCATTACGTAATCTGGGCATATTTGTTCCAGTATTACTTGATGTATAAAACAATAAAGTAAATTTTCAACTCAATTACATATAAAAGATTGACAAACCAGTTAGTCATATTTTGTTACTGTGTAAAACAAGGGACTAAAGAATGAGTGTATAGTATTCTATGTGAAAAATTTATGATCAACAAGTTTTATATACAATGAAAATAACAATAATAACAAAGTATAAATAATGCAAATATTTGCAATCTATGTGCCATAACTGAAATCATTTTAAAAGCATGAGTAAAATAAGATATAATGAACCTCAGCTGAGAATGTTTTATAAAATTAGAAATTTAAGAATAGAAAACATGAAAACCAACTAAAATAGAAGTATGTAAAATTTAAATATATCTAGTTTAAATTGATTGAAAATTGATTATAACGTATTAAATATGCTTAAAAGTATATACTGAATGTTTTTAAGTTGATGAAATGAGGCTATGTCATACATATTGAATCTCAAAGATAATTAACAGATATTATTTAAACTAAAAAGAAAAACCAGCAAAACAGAAGAGTATGAGTTCAATTTTTTAAAAAAACATTAAACTAGTTGTAGTCAAATTTCAGAGTATCATATTAAATAAGATACTGTTTATATTAGTAAAAACTTAATACTATCTAGAATCACCCATTGAAGACTTAACGGGACATATATATCAATTTAATGAAAGAGTCCTTAAGTGGCATAAACATAATAATTGTCCTTGTTTATAGATAAATGAACTCCAATTAAAATTACTGCAAAACTATAAAGGAAAATTACAAACCTACTTCTAAAATTTACTTCAAAATTGTTTAATGAGGTGCTCAATTGATTGGAAATGTGAAGAGTGTTCATTTTATCATATCATGAGACATATTACAAAGCCAAAATGAATCAAAATGTGATAATGAGGTGAGGAGGTCAGAAACTAACCATTATAAATCAACAGAATTTATAGGAAAGATAGTTTCACAAGTCAGTGGAAAAGAATGTAATATTAAGGGCATCTACATAAATCCTAGACTGAAAAGGTTCAATTTCAGTAACTTCTGAAATCAATACAGAAAATCATTTTAAATCAGCCACATTCAAAAGAAGCGAAAACAAGAGAAGATACTAACAGCAAAATTTTTGAAATTGGAAAGCAGATTTAAAAAATGAAAAATAATCTATTTCACCCAAGACAAGTATATTTTTAAGATAGCAACAGAAAAATTCAGGAATCAAACTTAGCTAAACCAAAGAGAATTGATCGCATTTTATAATGACATTTAATGTATCCTCAGCTATATGGAGACCCCCAATCCCCCACTCTGATAAAAAGGTGGAAGTCCTACTTCCACAGATGTGGACAGATAGGATTTTCAGGCTCCAGCGTACTAGAAACAATTTGGAATGCAAAAACATAAGGATTAAATCCAGGGTAATTGGTTCATGTTTCACAATCGTCTCAGTGAACAAAAAGGTTTTTATTATGAATTTTACCTACATAAAGGATGTATAGCAGAATTTTAAAATTAAAATGAAATGCACAATTTTACCTACTTTGGCTTTGCTACACATTGTATGATAAATTTTCTAGAGTGAACTGAGTCTCACAAACTGACTTCAGTAATCATTTATTTTGCCAAAGTCTAGTAAATACAATCAATATAAAGTTGCATATTAGAATACTTCCAAGATGGATGTGTATAACTTTGTTTACTGAAGGATTAAGGCAATTACGAAAATATCTGTGGACACCTCATTTGTCAGGGATAAAAATTACTTCTTTACAGAATCAAACAATAGTTTTGAAGTAGTAGAAAAATGTTTCTTCCCTTCTGTGCAGTTTAACATTTAACCTCTATTGACCCAACTCATTACCCTTAGCAGCAGTGTTAACTTCTGCATCCCTCTATTGGTTGAGACAATAAAGAAATTAAGTGAGCCCTGGCTTACCATTTACTAATTTCTGTCATGTAAATTACTTCTTTTATGACCTATAGAGAGCTGCTCAATATGGACTTGGGAAGAGATGTTCAGACATGTAGAATTCCCACCCTAGCCCTAAATAACCTCAAAAATGTGGAGAATAGAAAAGGTAATAAAGTGATTAGGAAGTGGCAATTGCTGAGTTGCTTTGAATATTTATTACCATTGGATGCATATCTATATCTATATCATCTATATTTCTTTTTATGGCACTGGGTACTGAACCCACGGCCTTTGCAATGAGATACATTGTCATCTTTTTTTAGTTTTTGAGATAGGACCTCACTAATTCACTAAGTTGCCCATATGGGGCTCAAAACAAGTAGTCAGGTTATATTTACTCAGGCTGTCTCTGTAAGGTGCCTCTCACCAATTAGTTTCCAGTCAGCTTTTATATCTCTTGAAGATAAGCAGACCAGGAAAAGTAAGCAGAGCCTAATTAGAGCAGCTCACAAGAAAGCTAAGAAGAAAAGAAAGTAAGTGGAGGAAACAACTTTACAGGATTAAGAAATATGCATACAAGCCGAGAATGGTGGCAGAGGTTTGCAATCCAGCACTTAGGAAGCTGAAGAAACAGAAGCTCTTCCAGTCTGAGGTCAGCCTATGCTACCTAAACAGGAGTTCAAGGTCAGTCTGGAACTGCACAGCAAAACCTTGTTTCAAAAAAGCAAAATAAATGAATAAATAAAACTTTAAATTTAGATTTTAAACAAGCAAACATAAAAGTCATTATAATTAGTGTTTTCAAAAATAAAAAACCTGATAAATATGAAAATATATTAGGATATTTTAAGAAAGGAATAGTCAGATAAGAGTAAATTCTTGAAAAGTCCACACTATGACAGAAATTTAAGTAGAAGTTTGAAAGGACTTACCAGTAAGGAGAAAATGAGGCAAAATGGTAGACGAAGGCAAAAGTGAAAGAAGGCATGACAATTAGAAGACCAGTTCAAGCGGTCTGATATTCAAGTAAGACAAGTTCTGAAAAAGTCATTAGAAAACAGAGATGACTGATAATAAATCTTGGAAATTTTCCTAGAAATGAAATACAATGCTTCTGATTTGTGAAGAGCTGAGTGTGTTTAGTACAGCAGGTAAAAACTGATCCTCATCGTTGAACGTATTCATGAAATTTTATATCATGGAAAAATCGAAAGGCCATTTTTCAGAGTAAAAAATAAAAACGGAGACGTGTACAATTACAGAAATTAGTTTCTGTTAACAGAAGTCGGCGCACCTTGAAGACGCTAGAAAGACAGTTGTGAACATCTGAAGCTATGTTCGTGAAACCTCCAGTCTATAAAGCCAAATGACTATGTGGTTAAGCAGACGATATTTTCATCTGTTTGCATTTTCAAAACTGTTCCCTTCCCATCGAGTCCCTTTACCAAAACCCAAAGTCCAGTTCAGAAACTAATTTTTTATGTGCTTCATTACATTATTTTGCAGCTTATGTAGAACCAGGAGAGATGAATAACAAAAATAACAAGCTGAAGGAAAGGAAAGTGCATTTTCCAAGTTAATTTACAGGTTAATGCAATTGTAACTAAAACCTCAAAAATTTTTGGAAGGTAGTTAGAAGAAAAGCATCACAAAATATTCAAATCTGTAAAATAATACTTATAATCATAAAATCATTTTGAAATAAAAGTATTTAAATATTATTTCACACCAGGCAGTAAAATACACATTCAGTTCTCAGTAATTTAGACGCTGCGTTGCTCTCACAAATCTTCAAAATAGTGAGACTGAATAAAAGGACCAAAAGTAAATATGAGACCTGAGTATCCTGTAATATATGTTTGTCTTTTGCATTAAAATGTAAAAACTATACAATAAATGGATCTAGGACAGTTAATTGGAAGGAAATGTAAGCGCAGTCTGTTATACAACACAAGATTAGTTATTATAATGCAAAAACAAAATACTTAAAATAAAATACAACTTAATATCTTTCTTCTGATAGTAAAGAGATTTCTAGGCATCATATACAGATACAAAACCAGGAAAGACTAATTTTTTAGAAGAAAATAAAACAAAATATCATAATCAAATAGTCAGAGAATAATAATAGTTATTGCACATGTATCAATAATTTTGACAAAAAGATTATGTTAAAAATGTATTAACATAAAAGTTTTTTTCATTTGCAAATGAAATTTTTCAGTTGTCAGAAATTAACAGTATGTAGTTTATTTAAAGCATTAGTAGTATAAAACCCTTCTGCTTTTCCTAATTTACAAAAGCTTTGTTCTTATTTTTTCCTTCAGTTTGCCTTTCAAAAACCCTTTTTCCTTTCTTCCCCTCCCCTTCTTTTGTTTCTCTGCCTACTTGAATGTCCCAGTATCTAGCCTTCATTTTGTTCCTTATTTATTTTTAGGGAGTTCACACAAAAGAAAACACTATATTTAAACTTGTATGTCTGATTTACTTCACTCAAAATTATGGTCCCAAAGTGTGTCAATTTCCCTAAAACTAACTCAAGTTTATCTTTCATTATGGCAGAATAAGTACTTCATCGTATACAAATGCCACATCTTCAATATTCATTTATCTGTTGATGGGCATAGGGGTTGTTTCCAAGATTCAGCTGTTACAAACTGTGCTGCTATAAACATGGGTTTGCACATATCTCTTTGGTATGATATTTTTAACTCTGTTGGGAGGATACCTAGAAAGGGAGTCTTAGTTTTGTTTTATTAAAACTGAAAATCATCTATATTTACATTTTGGCAGTATTTGGTGTTTCTTTAAGAAATAAATTAATGCAAGTGTTTAATTAATAAGTATTTTGGCTAATAGTATATAATTAGTTGAATGTCATCAAGACCTCTATTTCCTTAACTCTTCACATTTTTCCAAATCTGTCAGGTCTATCCTATTTTATTATCCCTACCTACCCAATTTTACAGATTGCTCTATTACTTCATTCTCATAACATTGTTCTAGACTGTTTTACTAGATTGAAATTATTTCACACTTTCTCCATCTTGAAAATCTCAAGGACTAAATAAGTGCAGTTGAGTCTACATGTTAAAGGCTTTCTTTCCCATCCGGTGGAGTTACAAAGAGGTACGGAAACTAGCAGAGGTCAAGAAAGAAGTTTTAGATTCTTGGGTACATGGCTTCAAAAATGACTCTAGATCATGGGCATCTTCCTCTTTCTTCCTCACTTCCTGGCTGCTATGAGATAAGCAATTTGTCCTGCCACCACCCAGTCCTGACATGATGTACTACGGTGTTACTGGCTCAAAGTAACACAGTAAATCAATTATGGAATAAAATCTCCAAACCGATAAGCTAAATTAAATCTTCTCTCTTTTTTAAATTGATTTATCTCAGGTATTTTTTACAGTAATAGGAAGCTGACTAGCACAATATCCATGTAAAAAGTCACTAAAAGATGAGGATAAATTCAAATTATGAAACAGAATAAAGTGGTATTTAAAAGCTCACTCTACATATATTGATATCTTTTTCTGTTTCCTGCTTGGATGATTTTGGAAACTTTTCTTTCCTGTTAGAATAAGTTGTACTTGAATACAGAAAGCCTGGTTGTGTGTCTCACTTCCTACTACTCAGTAAATACTTTCAATCTGATGACACTCTGCTCTAGAAGTTTTCTCTATAATATATTTGACTTTTTTTCTTTATGTGATGTCCTTTTACTTTGAGTATTTGTCTTGTGATCTTAGATTTCAAAATTATTTCACTTTTATATTGTTACAAATCTTGGTACTTGAATCACTTATGTACTTCTGAGTTTGAGATAGTTTGTAAAATTTAATTTATAAATTCACTGCTTTGTTCCTCATTCTACATTCTGTTTACTAATCTACTTTTAAGCTTGTAATCATACTTTTCATGTCGGCTTATATCTCAACTCTGTGTGTTTTATTTTTTTTTTTTTTTACCATTTAGTATATATGCCTTACATAGTTAATTTAAGTGAATTTTATGTGGATTTTTAAAAGAACATAACAGTTCTTTTTATTTATTTTCATTTCTTGCATTCAATATCTCCTTTTTACATGCTTAAACTCAAGATGTAATGATCTTCTGTTTTCTTTATTTTCACAGAAAGTGGTGTCTTCTCAAAAACATTGGCACTGAACTGTGTTCTCTCAGAGACCTTTCTGTGTCCTTGTTTTAAGTATTCAGATCCAGATGATTAAAGCAAAGGAAAAATGGCTCTACTTCTGTCCCATTCTTTTTGCCACAGTGAAGCTAACAGAAAGCAGTAAAGCATGGTTAGCTCCTATTCCAGAAGAATAGGAGCTCTCAGTATTAGTTTCTAAGTGATACATTGACATCTTTCTCTCATTGTGATTTCATGCTGTCACGGTTAACACATTGTGTCAACCTGAGAAGTTTAGAAGTCTAACTAAGAGATTCATTAGGGAATCTGGACCCTTTGTAAACACCCTCATCCTGTGCAAGAGGAGGGCTCAGAGCTTTTGTGAGCACTACATCTGCTCTGGGAGGCAGGGGTGGTTGTGTTAGTATGCTTACAATATAGGGGAATAAAAGAGGCTTGTCTCCTCCCTTTCTTTTCCTCTAGCTGCATTTGCTAGCTGCTGCCCTGAAGTGTTGTCCCTGTGCCATGCCACCCAGCCTTAGAACCAGCTGATTATGGACTGAAACCTCCACAGACAGTGAACTAAATAAACCTTTCTTTCATTTTGGGTGTTGAGGGATTTTGTCCCAGCAATGAAAGGAAAGTAACCAAGATATATGCTATTTTAAAATTCACTATATTTCCTCCTATGTAAAAGACAAGCATCTAGCTTTATTTACATAGGTAATCAGAGAATGTTGTCCCAAAGGATGAAAACAGGCATTCAAACATTCATAGAAAGCTAAACATCTCTGTACTAACCTCCCACTCCATAGAAGCCACTGCCACCACTTAATTCTGTATTATTCTAGATTTTTTTTTCTCTTTTCTCTATGCTCTTTTCCTGAGTTCATCAAAATGATTTACATTCCATAAATGTTCAGATTTCTAGTGGATGCAGCTGATGTCCAAATTTTACCCTCCTTGCTCCTAAATCCTATATTTTTGTATGCAAATATAAACAGTATCTGACAAAAGAGCCTTATAGGAGATTAACTATTCAATAACTATTTACTGAATGGACTACACACACAGTGAAATTATATGTGTGTATGTACTCATCACAAACAGAACTCATAAACTGATATAATAGGTGTGTTCTGTGAGATCAGTTTAATAAATAATACCATACTGCATAGCATCTTTCCATTTTATCTTATATTTAAGAGTAATTTGGAAAATTCTTCTGCGTTAAAATATATTGCACTTGTTATTCTTAACTATGAATAGCATTCCATTTCATAAATAGTTCATATTGCTAGATATTTGACAGCATTTATTTATTGCTATTATAATCAGTTTGGTGGTAGCTATCCTTGTACACATGGTCTTTTGCAATAAACCAGTTACTGGAAGCAGACATGTCCTTGTATTTTTGCCAGTGAATTTAGAGAGAAGTAGAATCACTGAAAGAGAAAGCATTTTCATTTTCTATAGAAATTTTCCTCTCATTATAATAAAAGCTTGCAATTTGAAATTCGTTGTGATGCACACCTGGAATTCTGAGGGTATAATTCCAGCCTAGTTTACCTGCAGCATGCATATTTATGAAAAAGTCTTACAAAATATATCATCAAAATTTGCTTGAAATTGAGAAGGCTTTTCTTTTATAGCTAATAAAAATTTATAATAAAGTGGAACAGAAGTGGGCCAAAGCCACCAGTAAGTTGATGTGTCATATATTTTTCATTGAGTAACATTTTATCAAAGTTGCGCAGGCTAAAATGTGAACATGGAAACAGATAGAAAAAAAGAATATTTAATAAGGGAAGAAAACAAAAACAGGGTGGTTCATCTTCTACTTCAGAATTTACTGCAGTTATTTCACTGAAGATCATAAAATCTCTTACAATTTATGATATGAAATGAAAGGACAGGAAATGAAGATAATGGCACAGTTTTATTTAAAATCCCAAAGTTCTAGATAGGCAGCACATTTTTTATCCTGAGATACACAGGTTAACAGCAGATAAGTATTTTTGAATAATTATTTTAAATTAATAATGCAAATGAACTTTTACACCGCTGGTATTGAAAAATAATGTTATTGAGTAAAGTTGACTTATTAAGAGTTAAACACAAGCTACGTGTTTAAAACCCTTTTTAGCATGAATAAGACTAATGCTTAATGTTCCAAGAATCGGCTATCTCATCTCACTTTTCCTTTCTGAATGTGGCCATAATCAAGATCTGAATGCAGAATAAATGCTACTTTGAAAGTGATAGGACTCGATATACCCTGGATCACACGTTGAGAGGTGGTGGATGCTGAAGAGGAGGAGCACTCCATGTAGGGTGAAGACAGGAGAAGAATGTCAGGACACACAGACAACTTAGCATCTGTTGACAGGAAAGAGAAAGAACATCTTTCATCTGCATTGTAGCATGATAGTATATGAATTAGGAAAATTAACTTAAAGTTTCCTAAACAGTAGCACGATGGCGATCTGAGTAAGCCCTGATTCATGTCTAATTGTCCTTGTGATCTTGTGACTCTTCTTTAAAATCTCCACTTGCCGAGTGAGGAGAGAGACCATCCAGGCTCCAGGATCCTAATCAGTTTCTCGTTCCTTTACTCTGTGCTTCTAAGAATCAAAAGGAAGCTGATGCTCAGCCAACTTTTTCTGCAGCCCGACTGTATTCTACATCCTTTTCCTTGCCAAAAACAAATGTCTGAATATCACTGGCTATAAATTATGGCAAATTAGAGCAACTGCCAGAGCTGGGAAGTGTGAAGAGTGTGGTTCAATCTCTTTCACAATCATTCTAGGTTACTCAGAACATGTTGGTATAGTTGGTCTTATTCTATGCTGTAGGCTTATTGCCCTTCCCAAGTTTTATTAAAGACAGTCTCAGAGAAATAAACAGGATAAACCTGAAATATGTAAAGCTGGCAGAATTCGGACTTGAGTCACAAGTGTGCTCATACCTTATTGCTTGCTAAATTTTATGTTTATCTTAATACTATGTCTGATTTTCCTCATGTCAGGAAAATGAACTTTTCTACTACTCTGACAAACATTCTTTATGCCCACTGAATATATTTTCTTTACAAAATTGACAACACCTCGAAAACACAATCTATTGTTTTTTCCTGGCCTAAAGGATCCAATCTACTTCCAGCACTACATCCTTACCATGAGATTTTCTGTTGCTCTTGTTAACAATTTCCACGCCTGGGGCTATCAGGCGTGATGGTACAATTTGCTCATGAGTAAATTTTTGAAAAATGTGTACTTAAAAATATATTTGTCATAGTATCTTCATTGAAGTTACTAGAGATTATTGATTTTAAAAGAGATTAGATATAATAATTTGCTTTGAAGTATCACTGTCCATAATGGTGTCTGAAAAGAATGTCTCTGTGTACATGAGTGAGTATATATGTCACGCACATATGTTATAAACTTGTGAGTAGTTCTCCTTCCTTATAAGCTCTACAAATCCTTTTGAAAATCAGATAGGCTAAACCATTTGTTCAGTTTATCACCCAAGAATCCTTCTGGGGGATCACTGATTCATCTCTTCGAAATGTAAATATCAAGAGGAGACCTGAGCATCTGTCTTCCAGTTTCCAGGGGCAAAGAGGACCCTGATTTCCATGATCTCTTACTTGCAAATTTCAAAACCACTTCCTATCATCAGCACATAAATTTGGAGTTGGAAGTTTGTTGTTATTTTTGTTTGTGTTGTTCTTTGTGTTTCACTCTTCTTTGATTTTTGGTTTTGCTTTTGCTTGTTTCCTCATGGTTAGGCCAATTATCTAATATAAACAGTAAATTTGAGTACTGGATACAGGTAGGATGAACTGCGCGCTATAGTAGAGCCTCTCAAGCCTTTCCCTGGAGGACTATCTATTGTTCATCTTGAGGATGTGCTCATGATAGATTGTATCCTCTTGGCTATATGCAAGAGAAAGATTCCTTTTGTCTGCAATTTCAACTTGTGATGTGTGCATCTTATTCTAGTTTCATGTTTACTCAACAATAAAATTGGGGTTTTTTTCCTCCACTATCTTTGTGGGGAGGCTTACTAAGTTAGAAAAACATTTGATATTTTTAATTGTATTTTCTTTACATCTTTACTGCTATGAAACAATTTCCTCATGCCCTTCAAGCAACCTGCCCTCTTGTCTTCTCTACGCCCTTAGCAGAAATCTGTCTGTCCATACCTTGGAAAAGAAGCGTTCTCCTTACTTTCCTTCATATCATTTCCTTCCATACTGGCTTCTGTGGGCTTTCACGTGCAACAGCAAACACCCGCCACTCTCTGTGAGGTAGAATGGCTTAGGCTGTCAGAACTACTTGGCCTGAACCCTAAAGAGCTAAGTCTACATAACTACATCTCATGGGAGCAGCTATTAACCAGTGACTGATGGAAGCCAAGTATATACAACTCAGTCACTACCCACCCATTAGTACAATCCAAAGGATCAAACTGAGAGGACTTTGTTCTATATGGCACCCTTGTTTGGGCTAGTACCCTTTCTAATTCCAGTAAGGCTTTCTCAATAGCCTTTTTGGAAAGTTTTCTAATGATTATATACACAAACTTTTACCTCAGGCTCCGGGACACTTACACTATTATCTTTCAGTTTCAGTGTCAGCAACCAACCAAATTCCCTCTTGGCACACCAGTCTGTCACTAACTCCTCCTCTTGTGAGAGATGACTGCTCCATCAGGAAGCCAAAATGGAACCATCATCCCAGGGCCTAGTCCCTATTTCAGTTATATGCTTGGAAAACTCTTCATTCCAAATTGTTAAAGGAAGATAAATAAATGGCTCACAAATTGAACTCTAACTGAACATTGGCATTAGTTGATCCCATAACAGTAAAAAAACTTTGATAGAAAAACTGGTGAAATTCAGATAAAGTCTGTAGTTTGTTTGACAAACCGGCACTACTATTAACAACTCATTCTGGTCATTCTACTGTGGTTATATGAGATGGTGATATTTGAGCATGTACCAACCTTTTAAAAAAATTAAATATTTTAAAAGTGTGTATAACTTCTAAAGAGGCAATCAGAAAACAATGCTTTATTTCACAGTTATTAAAGGAATGGAAACTTGGAAACAACTATATGGGACATACAGCTTTCACAAAAATACTTTCTTGCTAGGCCTCGCAGTTATGCAAATGTTAGGCAGAGTTTTGCCATCAGAAAAGATGGTTGAATGATATGTAAAAGTGCAACTCCTCAGAACCATAATTAAATGATTGTGATGTTTTGAGTTGCAGCATTGCAAGCTATTTTTCTTTTGCAGGGCTGGTTCTTTCTAAACTATGGATTGAGGCTACACATTGTTTCAAAACTGGGTTTTGTTTATATAGAGGGTGTGTGTGTGTGTGTGTGTGTGTGTGTGTAAACAAGAGTGGATGCTGATGCATATATGATGCATATTTACATACTCTGGATTAACTACTTCCTTACAGAAAATAAAAGAGAAATTGAGAAGAATAAAGAAAAGATATAGGTATTTATCTGCTCTTTACTGGAGAAAGAGTTAAAATAGAATAAACAAACATACAAACAAAAAATGTGTACCTGACAGAGGGCTATCAAACCAGGAATGCCACATGCATATGGCATAAAGATCAAGTTTAAAAAGACATTGAAGTTGAACTATTTTGATCTGATATGTTTATTTTCTTCGACCTAGATTCAAAAGAAGAAAACATTATCAAAATCATAGTCTCTGATTTTTGTAAACTATTCTGGATGACACAGAAGCAAGTTGAAATTTAGGTGAAAAGATCTGTAAGAAGGAAAGAAAACATTTTATAGGAGTTCCAAAAATACTATCATATATTATGAGATATAAAGATCAAATGCCAGATATGTGTTATTCCCTGCATGTGCCGTAGAATTCTGCATCAAAGTTTCATCAAAGATTATAGTCATTTCTTTTGGAAATTGGGGGCACTTGGATTGGAGATAAAGGATGGTATAACCTTACTCCAAAGATAAAATACTAGTTATGATAGTGGCTAAAGAAAGAGAGGCCACACAGAGAACAGAGAGGGGTGACAAGCGGTGAAATGACATAGGCAGGTGCAGAAGAACAGACAGAAACAAGATGATAACAGGCAATGAGACCGGATGATACCTGAGTTTACTTAATACAAAACATTCAAATGACAGGGTTATTTGGAAGAATGAATCCTGCTTTAAGGATTCTTTAGATCTTATTTTTGCAAAAACTTAGAAATCCTGGAGAGAATGAATTATATAGGAACACTAATTATAATATTTTACTGAGGCTTTTTCCCATCTAGCCTGTGACTAATATCATAGTGAGCTAATTTAATGCTCATATTGGTGACAAACACTACTAAAGAAAAATTATTCAGACCCTTCTTAATCTGGTGAGAGAGACTTCATTCAAGATTCCCTCAGCAAGAGATCAGGGTCAACTCTAAGTACAACAGAGACAACTGGGGATTCATAACCAACAAGCACAATAAAGAGGGCTGAAATTAAAAATAAAATTGCTAAGAGACATATCAAAGGTAAGAGAATTCTTACTAGCCTGGCTTTATAAACTTCTTACTAAAGGCCGGCCAGGGTGATTTGCTATAAAGGGCAGACAATACGATAACAAACATGAGCTGATATCACTCAGGAGGTATTCTTGCCAAACTACCTTACTGCATGTGAACTATGAAGACCTAGAAAGGAGAGGAGCCGAGGTCAAAGTCTAGTGGAAAATCTCAAAGGAGCCTGATCAAAGACTGACATGCACAGAGTCTTGTCTCTATGTATCACAGCCATGTAAAGGTTTCCTAGCTTACTTAAACTAACCAGAGGTGAGTTATCAGATATCAACTATAGTCAATATTGTCTTTTCCAAAATATTCTTAATTCATTAAGGATTGTATATATTGACTTAATAACTACAATGTTCTCGTTTTTCACTTTCCCTTTCAATGAAGTCCAAAAATGAATCTATGTCCCTACTATTACTAATCTCCCTTTCCTTTGTTTTGATTTTTCTGTCTCTTCACTTTTAATTAGCATTCTACAGGTAACTTACTCAACAAGGATCTGTTGCATGTCTGCTGTGTCTAACACTAATTAAAAGTGCTTATCAGTTTAGCATTCTAGATTCAGCTGTTTACAATGAGCATCAAATTTTCCAAATTGGATTTTAGGTCCCAGAGAAAGGATATGATCCCGGAGATAGGATTTTTGAAAGAATGTTAATCTATTTAGATGAAGCGCCCCCCTCTACACATACACACACATAAGGTATGCAAATTGAATAAAATGTTCTTAACCTTTTAGTGGATGTCCTGTATTTACCTATACAACAAAACAACTTGAGCAGACACAACACTGCAGGAACCAAGCCCTTGGAAAAAATGAGAAACCATTGCAGGGGACCTTTCCAATTCACTGCCAGTACCTCCCAGGTCCCATTCTCACTTCTTCACACAGGTTTCTGTGAGTTTTCACTCACTCCTGCATCAGTGATCACCAATTTTTGCAGCTTCATTCAGGAGAAGGAGGAGTCTCCCTCTATTATTTGAATCTGTCCTGCACTAACATCTCCTTCTGTCCAATAGAATGTGGCAAATGTCATCCAAATACAGAGTCTTCCAGCTTTTTGTTCCACACTTTTACATACCTGAGAGCCACATTAGGAAGCACACTAAGATATTCTTAAATTTTAACTGTCCACTGTACATCTTGATAACATTGGAGAACTGTGTCTTTTTGTTACCAGGTTGCTATATCCAGCTTTATTTGCATATGGGCAAAGATATACTGATTGAACAAGGACATACTAATCTCAGCTCAGCAGTCCTAGATTTAACAGGCAAACACCTGACTAGTGTCTGCAATAACTTGCATGACCTGAAGAGAGAACTACCCAGCTGAATCCAGGTCACATTGCTGATCCACTGAAATGTGAAATAGAAAATGCATATTTTGGAATAGTTTGTTGTACAGTAGTAAACAATTAGTATATTTGATGTTACTGACAAATACAATGAAGGTTTAAGAATTTTATTTCAGTAAAATATATTGCATTAATCCCCCTCTCCTTCAACACAGTTATCCCCTTGCACTTGCCACTTTCTGAGATAGTTCTGGAAGGCATTTCCCTGAAGGTCTTTAGTTGCATTTCCCTGAATGCCTTGATGTACTAAATCAGTTTAAAATACTTATCTTTCATGATTATTTCACTTTGGGACAGAGTCAGAAGTATGGTTCCCAGTCTAGTGAATAAAATAAATGAGAACACACTATAATGTTTTTATGAGTCTATGTTTCCACTGGATGGTGCAGCATTCAAGATCAGTGGTACCATGGTTCGTTAGCCTAATTCATTCCACGATCCTGGGGGAAATGACCACAATTGTACTGATACAAAAATGATAGTGTGGTCCTGTTCATCACTCAATGCAGAGCTCACAAACAAAGACAAAATTGTGCCAAAGTGGCTATTTGCAAACCAAATTGTTTGCAACAAAAGCATGCATGAGCCACCAAAGTGCCATTTATTTTTAACCGTGCTTCACAAAAGCTTTCATCAAAGACACGCAGAACTGCTTATAAAGTGCTAAGAACAATGGGATAAGCGTGTTGTAAAGAAGGTGAAATATTTGAGTGGGGTTAATCTGTCTGTTATTCTAAGATATTCTTAAATTTTAAACATTCACTGTACATCTTGGAGAACTGTGTCTTTTTGTTACCAGGTTGCTGTACCCCGCTTTATTTGCACAAATGGAAATTCAGAAGGGTATCCCCCAATGCAGCCCTTAACCAGTAACTAATCACTGTGAAAATGTTTGACCTTCACCTTCTCCTGAGCTATACTACATCACAAACCAGAGTCACCTTCTAAAGGAATTTGCTCTACGCTGCACACTTTCTTGATCTCCATTCCTTTCCAGTCCATTTCTCATCCATCTGCTGAATTTATCATTTTGCTCCATAGATATTTTACAGAAAATTTTGTCTTGAGGCTCAACCAAACAAATGAAATACTACTTTTGAAGAGGCAACATTAGGAGACAAATTCTTATTTTGTTAGGTCACTCTCTAGTCAGACAGCAACAGGGATATCATTTTGTTAGGAAGGGAAGAAACTTGTAGCATCAATTAGAATTGTTGATTAGACCTTTGGCAAACTGAGATGAGATGGTAGGCAATGTGTTCGTGTATATATTTGATATTTAAGAAATATCAGGAATACTAATTATAAGGACCAAGGAGTGGTTTATCTGTTGATCTGTGACATGCATGGCTGAAGAATGAAAATGAATAGCTGAGTTCAATCAGTTTCATGAAGAGAAACTCTGAAGTCCTCTATGGTAGTACTGAAGGAGACTCAACACCCTTAGCAGGAAGGTGAAGAAGTTTAATGTTATATTCCACATTTAATTGTTTCAGTGACAGAGTTTCTAAGGAGACTACATTAATGTCCTTAAAGTCATTTTAATTCTAAATAAGGGTCCTAAGTTAGGAAAAGATACACTCCTGAAACTTAGGCTGAAAAGTTTGGATCTATGTACTTAACACACTAATAACTATTTAGGAAAATTTGAGTATAAAATCCCTTTAATCATGTTAGATTAGAAAACAGAATTTAATAGCCTATTTTCATAGTTAATGATCAAATATTGACATTATGTAATTGAGCAGTATGTATTGTCATCTTATTTTTATAAAGCACAACTGTATAAAGCTTGATTTTAGTGTTTCATAGAATAAATTTATAATAAATAGATAATATATACAATATCCTAATATATTCAACAAATCCTATGTCTTTAAGAAATTTTTCATGCAGAAACCTTTTTTATTTTATTCTTATGTATTTCCTCCACCAGGCTATTACTGAAGATAATTTAATATTTCCCCATTTGGCAATACTATCAATTTGCTTTTTCCAATCTTATCACAGAAATAAGCTTAGCATGTATGCAGCTTGTGTATAAGTAAAATATATGTTTTATACATGCCTGAAAACTTCCAGAAACAGCTTGAAAATCAATGTACTACATTAAATATATGCTATTTGGCAGCCTCAGTGCCTTAATGAGTTAATTAATCATGTCACAATGCTATCATATATATTAAATTAAGCTTTTATACCCATCTTAATATCCATTGACTTCTTGACATACTTTTTGGCTAATTTTAGATACATGTAAGGAACTCAGTTATTTAAAATATGCTCATAATTTTAAGATGTTACAATTATGACTCAGTAGAAATGTATAAACATTCCAAATATTAATTTTAATAATATAAAATTACATTTTCATCTCAAACTTATGTATTTATGAGTAAAAAGTTGAGTATCTCCAAGAAAGTCCCTGAAAAGATTGGTAATGAAAGCAATACAGAATTTACTGTCTCAAGTCTAAAGTGAGATGTGGTACCCCAGTTGACTTTTTTTTAATTCTAGAAAAAAGGAATATGTTTTTGTTGCAGAATCATTTCACTGATATTAAACAGTTCCACTGTCTTTTTCCAACATTATTTTTCCAATGACTTTTTGTTTTATATTTTTATTAGTACATGTTTACCCTACATAATGATTACATCCATTGTGGGAAAGTGGTATGTGTATATAATTCTTAATAGAAATCATTTATTCTCCTTTAAACTAGTCTTACTATTCTACTGGTTTCCTTGATAATGATTAAATAAATATTTGAAATGTGCTCCCAGCATATTTTTATGAGATTCTTGTTTTAACCCTTGAGAGTTCTGCGTTGACACTGGGTGTCTTAGAAGGGCAGTGAGGAGGCAAAGCTGCAGGGAGTTAGGAGGAGGAAGCAGGAAATGAGGTCAGGTAGTTCCTCATGGGAAGCAGGGAGAAGACCATGAAGGACAGTTTTGCCCTTTGAAAGGGTATATTCTTTTACTTCCAAGAATATGAGAAGCATGGAAAAGTTTTGTGCAAAGAACTGCTAAAATCTGGCTTAGTTTTTATGATGCAGCCTTTAGATGCAATAACCCAAAGGCACAAAACTTAAAGGCAGAAATATGCCATTTTAACTACAGAAAAATTAAAATATTCAGCAAAGCCAAACTGACATAAATGATGTTTAAAAGCTAATAAAAAAGAATCTTGGAGAAAATATTTGCATACATGTGACAAAGGATTAATACTACTTTAATAAAATTTAAGAGCTAATTTTGTGAAAGTATTTGGCTAGGATATTAAGACTTCAAATATTTTAATCTTACTGTTCTTTTGCTTCCATTTTAATCTTCCAATAATATTGAATTGGGTATTAGCAAATTCAGTGAAATAGAAGACTTAAATGTGCTTTCATAGGCTGTCTTTCCTACTTTCTTGTAATTTTCCCAAAAAAAGCACACAAAGGTCCTGGAATGCAAGGCGATGAAAGTGTTTGGAGAGGATGAGTATCATATATCTAACAGGATTCTAGGGACCAGCAAACAGAGTAGGAACCAATCTATGGATCTAAATGGGAAATAAATATTCACTACATCAAAATTGTTAAATTGCTTATTATATAACTTTATCACTTGAAGACTAACACATGCGAAGGGTATCAAAGTATAAAATGAAAGCAGTACAGGCCTGTCTCATTCAAAGTCCTCTGCTAAGTCTTTTTTCTTTTTTGGTGCACAGGAATCAGACTCACAACCTGGTGTTTGCCAGGCAGGCACTTAAGCCACTGAGCTAAATCCCCAGCCCACCTCTGCAAAGTCATAGTACTCTGTGTGATCGCTGTTAACAGCAGTTAGATGAAGAGGAAGTAGCACCCTCAAAAGACTGGAACTCCAACAAAAAGAGCTGTATGTCCATAACAGTGTTCCAATAAATGTATTTCAGTAATGATATTGATTAGCATTTATCTAAGGCATAATATTTGTGAGGGAGGTATGTTTAGTTGTTTGTTTGGTATTTAAAAGAACAGTTGCCAAATCTGTACTGCCCAAGATCAAATTTCAGCTTTGTCATTTACTTATCATACAGTGTAAACAGCATAGGTTACCTCCCTGTACTTCCTAGTTGATGAGATTATTATGAGGATACAATATGTTTATACACATATATAAGGCACATATAATAGAGTTTGACACATAGTATTTATTATTGCCCCTGTGACTTTGTTTAGTATTTGAAATAAACAAGCAAGTTAGTTATTGTAATTTTCATTATATAAGCCTGCATTAAACAGAAAGGTAGAATAGTAAAGGGGGTCAAAAACAATTTTGTAAACTCTTTTTTTATTGTGATCTTTTACAAAATATTTAACCTCTTGGTATCTAAAGTAATTTAATTCATGAAATTGATGTAACAGTAATAATATCTTTCCTGGAAACAAAACATGTTTTTATAATGCAAGGCAACGTGTGTGTGTGTGTGTGTGTGTGTGTGTGTGCGCGCGTGTGCACGTGTGCGTGTGCGTGCATGTGTGTGTGTGTGTATAGGGAGGGTACTTTGGATAATTTGGTTGTGTAATATCTTAGAGGAGCTCTAGGAGCCCTAAATATTTCAAATACATGTGCACACACACACGCACACACTCGCACACACACAGAACCTTGCAGATAAAATTTTAAATTGCAAACATACAAATGGAAAAATAGACAAATGATATGAACTTACTATAATCAAATGATCTGGCAAGAAAAACTTAAAGGTTAAATTCAGTATTTTAAAATACAATTTAAAATGAAATTCCATTTGCTAATTATTGAACTGGAAAGGACTTGAAAAGCAATTTTGTCAGCCTAAGTGAGCTGTCATGGGAACACCTTCTCTTACATCTCTGACAGGAGGGAAACATGGTTTACAGAGTATAGATTGAGACAATTCTTTAGCAAGGCAAGTTTTTAACTTGTATCAGTAGACTTAAACATAATAGCCAAAAAATCATCACCATGTATGGATAAATTTTAGTAGAGTCAAAAAAGTGATACTCAATATTACAGAAGAACAAATTTGTAATATATATATATATATATATATATATATATATATATGATTGATATACCTGGTGAAGTTCAGAAGTTCAGAAACATATTAGAAGCCAGAAAGAGTCATAGACCTTAAAAGATTCAATTTTTATGAGATTTAGTGCTACCAAATAACAACTATAATGACAAAAATGAAATTTCTTTTGGCAAGACTAAGAGAAAGTGGGCCAAGTGCAGTAGGAAGGAGGCAATTGGCCAGAAAAAAAACCAAAGGGATATTCTAGGGCAGTGATGGTAAACTATGGCACACAAGTTATTTGTTTTTCTTTTAAGATGAAAAGTGTTAATGTGTGAATTGTTTCTAAAAACTAAAACTTTATTCAGGTTTAATTGCGGCGTTGCCATTTTGAGAGAAATAAATGGGTTTTAGGTTGAAATCTGGATGCTTGTCTCTGAAAGGTTCTCTCCTTCACTGTTCTAGGGTGATGAAACAGTCTATATTTGACATAAGCACAGTACTATGTATCTCCCATTTTGCATGGCAGATAGAGATAGTTTCATGGGTATATATATTCTAAAATCTCCTTGAATTATGCTCCTAATATTTGGGCATTTTACTGCATGTAGATTCACCTTAATTTTTAAAAGATGGCAAGGGTTGTTAAAAGAGTCATACAATTTGCCTCAGAAATTTTAATACTGGGGAAGCAATCTAAGCATTGAAAGATTTATATACCAGCGATTATTAAGGTTGAACAAGCTTATATTGCTGTTGTCTTAGTTACTTTTTTCTCATTGCTGAGACAAAATAACCTGATACCCAAAATTAAAGAAGGAAAAGTTGTTTTAGCTCAAAGTTTGTGGAGGTTTCAGTCTGTAATCAGGAGGCTCCAAGGCAGGGTAACATATTAGAGGAGCCACAGTTCATGGTAGTGGAAAACAGTAAAAGCAACAAGAACAAAATGGGGGAGGAGAGAAAGAGCGAGCTTCTTTCTCTCTTTTATATTGTATGCTGGCTACCTGCCCCAGGGCAGGTGTAATGCTCACATCCATAATCCAAGCACTGGACCATGAATCAATCACAAAATCTAGAAGCCTGCCCCAATGACTACATGAGGTTTTGGGAGGACTTTGAGACACAAACTAGAGATAGAGGGTTTTTTTCCTTTCTTTCTTTCTTTCTCTTGTGAAAAATACCTCACACTGTGTGATTTATATCCACCAGAAATTATTTTCACAATTCTGGACCCTGGGAAGTTCAAGATTAAAGATCTGGCAAACATGGCTCATGGTAGGTGCTCATTCCTTATAGATGAGTTCCGGCCATGTCTGCCCATGGTGTGTATGGTGGGGGGTAGAGGGGCAGCTGTCTGAAGCATTTTATAAGGATATTAATCCCATTCACTACAGTGATCTACCCCTGAAAGACTCCATCTCCAAATATCACCACACTGAGGATTAGTTTTCAATATGGGAATTGTGAGGAACACAAACTCTCAAACTGCAGAGATTTGTAATAGCACACAAACTAAATCAGTCAAGCCTGGAAACTTGAGAATGCTATTTCTACTTATACATTTTATCATATTTTAAAGGAGATTAGTCCAAATGATAAAATAATGCCTTAAAATTTTTTGATTTTCATTCCTGGAAATTGGTTTAGAATATTTCAGACACTTTTCCAACACTTTTTTCCTTGCATTCTGAAATACTGAAAATTTCTTTGCTAGAACACTGACCTTCAGAATGAATACCATTCAAAAGACCAGCATTCTCAATAGTAAAATGAAACTGCTCTGTATTAAGGATTACTATTATTATTATACCATTATTGTCCAAACTGTAAAGTATGCATCACAGTGAGCTCTACATAAACTACTGAATTTACTAATGTAAACTCTCAGTGGGTCCATGTGGATTCACCAGTTGTAACAAGTGTACCTTCCTGCTGGGGAAAGTTGACAGAGAGCGCAAAGCAGGTAGTGTGTAATCTTTGAGCTTCTGTTCAGTTTTTCTGTGCACCTAAAACTGTCCTAAACAATAAAATATATTGCAATTGTAAATACAAGTAAAATGACCATATTGACACCAGAGAGGGGAGTGCTTAGAAAAGTTTGCAATTTAAGTACTTCATTCTCCCCATAACTGCAGTTTCATGTTTCGTTTACCGCTAGCTCAAAAAACTTTAAATGGAATCTTCCAGAAATAAACCATCTACAGATTTTAAATAATGTTTAATTCAGCATATAGGTAGTACTTTTTCTATTTTTGTATTACTGTTTTTAAGTTTTATGTGTCCAGTTCATAAATTAAGCTATCAGGAATACACAAGTACAGTAAAACTGCAGTATACTATGCATGATTGAAATAGAGTTATATGTTTAAATTTTTAAAAATTATTATGATAAGGACATTGATTCACCCTCACACTAGTCCCCATCACTTTGAACACATTTATTTCATTATTCTTGCCATTTTCTGATGCAGTTTCAGAAGTTTTCTTTCCTGAGTGCCTTTATGAGGTAGCAACAACAACAAAAAGTGAGTAAATGCTGCTGCCAAGTGCCTTAGGACAGAAAGGTAGGTTCCCAAAACCATTTGGTGCACCGTCTTCTCCATAATTCACTGCATATAGCACCATGCAACTTCTGGCTCTTCCCCAAAGTCAAAATGACTATGGGAGGAAATGTTTTGAATCAATTGAGAACATCAAGGATTTATTTAAAGAACTGGGAAAGCGAAATACATGGGAGTATTTTTAGGGAGATGTGTGTTCAAATAAGTGGGAGCACTTTTAGGTAATTAATGACAATGTGTTTTTTACTGCAAGGCAATTATTAAATTTAAACCTTCATTACAATTCTTTTAAATCACATGATGGTGTTCAGTATTGCCCGTAGTTTCAGGTATCCACTTGGGATCTTGGAATGTGTTTGCCATGGGTGGGGGGTATACTATGGAAGTAAAGCTACTTAGAGATTGTTTGTGCAACAGACAAGTCTCTGGTTTGAAAAAAAATAGCAAAATTTCTTTGTCTTAAAATGATAGGGAAAGATGTTTCTGTGAAAATTCCATTTGCTCCAATGGGCAACTATTGCTTTTGTGTGTGTGTGTTACTGTGCATTATGGTTATTTCTGGGTACACTTCTCACTGCTTGTCTAGCTCAGCTTCTCTAGGAAAAAAGATATTGTGTAAACAGATATGTATTACAATATTTATTTTATGATTGTTTATAATACAAATTTAAAACATTTATTTTATGATTGTATTTAAATATTTATCACTGCTTATAACAAAAAATTTAAGCAGTCTCAACATCCAAAAGTAATACTATGCTTTTCTAAATAAAATGTGATCATGAAACTAAGTAGTGTAGAAATGCATACTTAAGACACAGTTCCAGATTGTTTCCTGCCTGCAGTCTGATCTTGGAAAATTTGGAAAGCCCTAGTTTTTGCCTGTGTAAACTGGGGACTTTAATAGTTAAGAGTCACTGTAATACTATAATTACTTAGCATTATTTATTATTATAGAAATTTATTATTCAACAAAATGTATGCAAAATGAGAAAAAGGAAATAGAGAAATAAACATGCTAAGATTTTGACATGGGTTTTAAGCAAAATGTTTAATAATGAATTTTAATTTCCTCTTTAACTTTACTATGACTGTAAAAGTTTTTACCATATATCTGTTGAATAGAAAGTAAATAAAAGGATTCTTTGCAAGATAATTTGTTACATTATCAGTACCATTCTATATGTCTTTTTTGAGAGAGGAAAAAATTCATATACTTAATAATAGATGTCATTCTTAAGATATAGTTGAGTGTGTCTCCCAGAGTTCATCCTAAGAAGGATGTTGGAATATGTAAGTGGTGGAGCCTAGTAAGAGCTGATTAGTCACTGAAGATGCTGTGATCTGATGGAATTGAGTTAGTTCTCACGAGATTTTCACTAGTTCCTGAGACACTAGATTATTATAAAAAAGAAAACTGGTCCTTTTTCTCTCTCTGGCTTCTTCTTGTCTTTGGACCTTTCTGTGTGGTTCATGCTGCCATCATGATGCCATCTGTCATGAGGTGATACAGCCAAGGCAGCCCTTACCAGAGCCAGCACTTTGCTGTTTGCATTTTTTTTTGTTCCAAAACTGTGAGCTAAATAAACCTCTTGTCTTTATCAATCATCCAGTCTCATGAGTTTGGTTACTGAAATGAAAAACAGGCTAATATAATAGGTGTTGCTAATATTGAGGATACAGGTAAATTTTTAGAAATAAATTATGTCTTAGAATTCCAAGCATTCTGTTCCTGACTATATCACTAGAAAAATCTATAGAATTGGGACTGGAGGTTTAGCTCAGTGGCATAATTGCTTGCTTGGCAAACTTGAGGTTGTGAGTTTGATCTCTGGCACACACACACACAAAAAAAACAAAACTATAGGATTATTTGAATTCGATTTAAAAACATATTTTTGCTTTAACTAATGGTTATTATCTGACAAGATCCAATTCATCTGTGTTCATTCAATAAAAAGGCACTGAGTAACATTGTTCAAAATACCACACTAAATATGAAACACAACTTGTGCTAACATTTTATTTTCTTGTAATTAAGTAATAAAAAATTAAGAACTTTTTCCTATCTTTTAATTAAGTAATAACATATCTTCATAGGTAGTGTGACCTTGAACAACTTACCTAAGAAAATTACCAAATTAGTTTCTTTAGAATCCAGTAGAAAACAAAAACACACACAGTTTTCTCATAAGGTATCTATGGAAAGATCAATTTTTTAATTAGCAATTCTGTACAAAAAGTACAGGGCCCCCGACACTGTGATGTACACTAAAAATAGAACAGAATAAAGTAAGCATAAGCATAGCCCCATGGAGTTTGTGGGCACAGGAGGAGTACCAGTAGTAAATAAGAGTAATGCACAATAACAGGAAGAAAATAAGGTGGAATCCAGAGAGTAGAGATAACAGTTAGCTAGGTGATGTCATATAGAGACAACATTTCAAGAAGAAAGAATAACATGAATGAAGTAAAAAAAAAAGCAATACGTATTTGAAGAATTAAAGAGAATAAACTATAGCTGATCTATAGTTAAATTGGAGATTGAACAAAAAGACTTGAGTCTGTACACATGGAGTTTTCAACCAAACATGATCTGAATTTGAGGGAGAACAAAATATTCAAGACAACAGCTAATGTTTTGAGCAGTTGAAAAGATGGAGACATAATTCATCAAACTGGACAAGGAGGAATTTTAAGGATGAGATTAAGAGTTAAACTGAGACAAGCAAATTAAATAGGCAAATAATGAAACAAGATTATAACTCCAGGTGAAAGCTAGACTAGAAATGTAAGTAGCATAGGAAATTATAGTACAACTGAAGATTATCTCATGAACTCCAAAACCATCCCATGGGTACCAGATTTACCAAACGGAATACAGACAATACTTATGAGGAAACTCAAAAGTAGCAACTTCATTTTGTGAACATAAGTGGTCTAATTTCTCTGTGCATCTGATACTGATTGGTCAAGTTTCTACAGACTTTGTGCCAAGCCACCACATAGGAATGTGAGCTCCTATAGCTGATTCCTGCTAAAGCATCACATCAGGGAACTGTGATAGCAATGCAAATATGTGTGCCAGTTCTACAGGTGACAAAAGTATCAACGGATGACTGGATTTCTGAATGGTTTTCTGGAATCCTCTGAAGCCATTCTTATATTACCTACAGCCTTGTATGAAGGACTGGAATAAACTAGGTGACTTCCCAAAACATAAAAGATTTTGTTATCCGATTGATTGAATGTATGTTTTGTTTCATTCTTCTATTATAAAACATGTCTACTTATATCATCATCCATAAGGGATGATTTTAAGAACTTCAAAGGCACTTCAAGACTTTATTGTTAAGCAAATAAAATGAAAACCATCAACTAAAATGAAAATCAATTAAGATTCCTTGAACAATTTTGCCTGGAGATAAGATCCCTAAATTTCTGAAATTGTGAAAAAATGGAATTAAACTCCTTGGTTATATAAATAAATTGTATGATTTGGCAATTTTCACTAGCATATTGCTTTTATCATTACCGTTTTTTTAGTTTTCCAGTATAAAAACTTAGAAAAATTTAGATGCTTTAGAGTCTATAGTTGCATATTTCCTCCATTTACCATTTCAGAGAAGCTATGGAAACAGGGTTAGGACCACTGGGATTTGTTAGCCCATTACAACACCCCTGCCCACAACCTGCAATCCCAGCTCTGCAAGAAGCTGAAGCAGAAGGAAAACAGCTCAAGCCCAACCTGGGAAATTTAGCAACTTAACTAGACCCTATCTCAAAATAAAAATAAAGCAGGGATTGAGTGATTGTAGCTCAGTACAAGGGCCATAGCTTAGGCTCCAGTTCTGAAAAAAAAAAAAAAAACATAAAGACAAAAATTATCATTCACTGAAGTTCCCCTCAGGGTGAAAAAGCTGAAAAATAATCAAGCCTTAGACAAAGAGGAAGGAGGAAGCTCAGAAGCCATGGCCACTGGCTGTCTTCTCTTTCATTCTTTACTAAAATATCTTTATTTTAATGTTACAAGTTTTATTTAAAAACCACGTTAAATTATACTGAAAGAATTTTGGTGCCTATCATATACTTTTGACTTTTTTTAAGTATGAGTATGTATATAGAAATTTATGCCATACATTTCTAATGGCTGACCCATCCTTGAATTCCTAAAATAGTAAATCCTACTTAGTGATAATGCATTTAATTTTGTTATAGTTTACATTAGATTTCTTAAAACTTGATTTTGGAAGCATTTAAATACACATGCTTGGTTTCTTGGATTTTACTGCTGGGATTATACTAAATTTATAAAGTTAATAGGGACATTTTCCTTCATTCTCTAAGTTATAGAAAACTCTATAAAATCAAGAAATAATTGACATATTGAAATTTTCCTTGGACTTCACTGTTAAGTAGACCCAAATTGCTTTTCAAGTGCTATTCAATAGCTTATGAATTTCTGCTCTAAATATCTCTTCTTAGAATCTATACTTATTTCTTCTAAATTTCCAATTTTAAAAAGCCACAAACATTAATATGTTTCCTTTTAACATTTAGATTTCTCTTGCTTTTTTTCTTTTTCATTATCCTTAATAAATCCTCCCCAGATTTCATCTGTGTTGCAGATCTTTTCAAAGAACTAGATATTGGAAGTATTAGAATACTAATTTTTTCTATGCTATTTCAACTTGTCCTTATATATGTATAAACAACTGCTGTATCTTTTGTTCTCCTGGGATTGATTTATTTTTTCTCTTTAAAGTTCTTAAAGTGAAACCTTATTGTTTTTCATATTTTTCTTATTCATGCTGTATTTGAAGCTATAAGTTTCTTTTGAGAAAAGCATTGATCACTTAAGGTTATGTATTTTCATCATCATGGCTGTTTTTGTAATTTATAACTAGAATTTTGAATTTTTTCAATAATTTGAAGATTTTAAAAACTTTCTAATAATTTTTCACATATTTTCTTTACTGTTTTATTTTTAAGTTTTCACTTTACCCCATTTTTTAGAAATTTACTGATGAATCAGGAAAATTAACAATGTAAAAATAGAGATAGAGTAGTAACTACTGCCCAAATAAAATAATGTATAGGAGGGTAAATGCTGAACACTTTTATTTTTAATAAAAAGATAAACTCATCAAATGGAGGTATCAGCATTGAAAACAACATAGAATTGTAAGTATTAGTTGTGGCATTAGTAGGAAAAATACAACTAATATATTCCATCATTGAATGAAAATAAAACTGACACATAAGTAGTACTAGCGTACACTTGTACACTCTGAGAAGGAGAATGGTATATTCAATGTCCATCAATGTGTCTAGATATTTAAAAGCACAGCATCATGAAAAGACCTAGGATTGTCAGACCTCCAAAAATGCCTAAGAAGTTGACAGCATAGGAAAATTCTAATTATATCATGATATGGCTGACTATAAGCGTTATATTTTTATTATACTAAATGAGTTATTATGTATCATATTTTTCTTGCATCATCTCTCAGATTAATTACATTGTCAAGGTCATCAATTCCAAAGCAGTAAAGAGATATTTGTCCTTATAAGAAACACTAGTTACTTTTGTCAGATTTCTATTCAATTTTATCAACATGTACATCTTCTGGTAAATCTGCTTCTCTGTCACAGTATATTGTGGCCATTGTAGCCATGGTACACACACACACACACACAAAAAAAAAATGATTCTGACTGGCAGGTCAGTGTAACTGCCCATGTCAAAGTTTTGTAATTCCAGTATAAAAATTAACTTCTACTGGGCATTAGTTAGTTAGATGCTATGAAACTAGCATCATTTATGGGTACTTCTCATTTTAATTCATTAATTTTATTAATTTTTTAACTAATCAAACATAGGCTTATAATTCCACATCATGGAAATTTAAAACTTACCCTAAGGTTCCTTCTGAATCATTTTCACAAGCGTTCTCCCATTGACGTGAGACAATGCCACACCCCTCTAATGGGCATTAAACGCTTAGGGAATGTGACAGAAACAGGTTGGATACTGAGGAAACATAAGCAAACAAGACAACCTGAGACTGAAAGTTATAAAAGAAAAAATTATCTTCCAGGAAGAATAGTAACATAAATTCACAGTAGATTTACACAGACAACATCCTAATGTGAGTACAAATATCAGATAAATGTATAATTATGAAACAGTTAAATATCTTGGGCAAAGCAAATTCATTTTCAAATGATCATGTAAGTCCTTCACCTTTCAGCAAAGGATTGCTTTATGCATAGAATAGTATCAACTTTCCATTGTGACGGCAAAACACCTGAGACAATGAATTTTTAAAAGAAGAAACATGTATTCTGGCTCATAGTTCAAGAGATTTCAGTCCATAGTCACTTAGCCACATTACTTCGGGACTGTGGCAAGGCAGAAGAACACGGCCAGGAGTATGTGGTAAAGCAAAGCTCTCATCTGGAAACAAAACTGAGCAGGGGCTGGGTTCACAATCACCCCTTCAGGGACACGTCCACCACCTCCTCATAATTCATCGGCTGGAGACTGGGCCAAGTCTTCAACAAGGGAATATTTGGGAACATTTAAGATTCGATCAATAATACATAGACACATGATATAACTTGGACCAATGAGATGTGAAACTAGCTGCTAGAGGCAATCTGAGAGAACTTGTTTTAAATGAAGCAATAATGTGGGATCATTTTGCCTGTGAGATTGTTACCTACTGCGAAAACCTAAAATTGCATCAATAATGTTACAACCCCGAAGAGAGCCAGCCTAAAAACTAGGATGCCAAGAATACAGAGAAGTAAAGAAAAAAGGAACTGTAAAGTTTCCTGACAAGTAAGCATGTTAACCAGGACCTGTACTCCTATGTTAATCCAGAAGAGTGTCTGTTACATAAGGCGATGTATGTTCTTAGCATCAACTATGTATGTCTTCCAACTTGTTAGTAGTAGTGGAAAACTGTGATTAAATTACTGCACACAGATTTCACATTTTAAGACAGTGCAAACTGTTCAGTTGGATGGTTGTTCCTCACCCTTCTGAGTTTATACTCAAGCTACCTATCGAGGTGCAGCTTTGAAAGATTTATTTGGGGCTGACAGTTTATTGTGCAAACTTTTATGTGAGGCAAGAGTCTTCAGAACTTCCCACTTGGAAATTTCCATGGAAATGCTCATCAACCCCCCCCCCGGCAAAGAATCTCAGAGGAAAAGAATACTCTCTCGAGACAAAATGCATTTCATTAGCTGACCATGAAAGGAACATCACTTCTCCCTGTTCTATTTGTTACAAACAACTTACAAAGTTCAGCACATCCCCAAGGGGAGGGGAGTTAGACCCACTCTGAAAGGAAGAGTCTAAAAAATATTTGGGGAACTTACTCTCTAGAGACTTTTAGGCTTTATTTTCAAAATGAAATGTCTGTCATTGGCATCTATCTTCTTTATGGGTTAGGGAGTAAAATCATTTGCTAAAAGTGATTTTGAGAGGAGGTAGGTTTAGAGATATTGGTAAAATTGAATGAAGTGCCCATTTGGGGAAATAATAGAGTACTAACTACAGAGACATAAATAAAATGTTTTGAAAGCTACAAAATAATTCTACATTGTATACATAATTCTATGTATCTCTATTAACGCTAAGATGGATGTGTTCTCTGAAAATAAAACTTCCTATAGTTATCTCCAGAGTAATTAGAAACTGAATTTTAACCTGAAGACACTAAAAGCAATAGAGAATGTTTTAAATTTTCAAGGAATAAATCACTATCCTCTCTCCTCTCTGTCTCCCTGTCTCTCTCTCTCTCTCTCTCTCTCTCTCTCTCTCTCTCTCTCTCTCCCTCTCTCTCTTTCTCTCTCTGTCTCTCTCTCTCTGCACTGCATACAAATAGTTTAACTGAAAAGTTTTTCCAAATATTTACAATATCATAAACTTTATTGACATATAAATTTGAAGTTCACAAAAAAGAAAAATAATTATTCCCTGCAATTCTAGAGCTAATTTGAATCATTTGAAAAGCGAAAACAGATATTTAAAACTTTTAGTTGTCTGAGGCTTTCATATGGCAATAGGCTTTATGTGTCTTTCTTAGAAAGGGCTTCCTTAGCTGTTCGATGGAGGATTTTTAATTTAAAGAACTTGAATTGTTTAGAATAGTCTGACAAATATGGTTTTATCGGAGGAGTCCTAGTAGTGTGTTAGAATGTTTAGGTGTACTATTAAAATAGCATTAACACAGTATTTTCTAGAAAAGTAAAAAGGACTTAGTATCAGGTAATATATTGATATCCTTTAACATACAAACTAATCAGTGATAATAGTAAGTAAAAATTGGTTGTCCTTATAAAATCAGAAAGTAGTTTGATAAAATTCAACATCATGTCTGTCAAGAACTCTCTTAACATAACAAAATTATTTATCATAAGCCAACAGCCTAGTTTATAATTAAATGCTAAAAAATAATCAGAAGACACATGAAAGTCAGGAGCAAAAGAATTATAATGGAAGGAGAACCCATCTACCAATTACTGTCCCATTCCCAGAAGAGAATCTGCTTCAGACTCTGATCTTCCCCAAATTAAACAAAAATCTGTCATTTCACAACTGGCCAGCACTTTGCACTGCTAATAATAGAGAAACTGGAAGATGGCCCTTGAGCAAAATTAGCTTCTCAACGAACACAAAGTTTGTTGTACACACTAAAGTATCCAAGTATCTCAAGGTTTTTATACAAAAATTGCAACATGTATTTGAGATCTTCTCATGCTTGAGGAAAGTAGTGAGATACATAAGGTTTTTTAGGAATGCTCATGCAAAAAGTAAAATGGTTTGGGGAAGAGCTGTTGTCTTAGTTACTTTTATCACTGCTGAGACAAAATACCCAACATCCAAAGTTGACAGAGAAAAGGTTTATTTAGCTCACAGTTTGTAGAGGTTTCAGTCTGTAATCAGCTGGCTAAAAGGCTGGGTGGATGGTAGACAGGCATCGCAGAGGAGAAATAGTTCATGGCACCCAAAGTAGCAAACCAAGCCAGCAAGGGATATTAGCATTTTTCTGCCCCTTTCACTTTATCCAGGCTACTCAGGGTAGACAGTACTCACACTCTTACTCCTAGTGCCCTTGATCCTAGCATTACACCGTGAATCAGTTCCAGAGTAACAAACTCTAGATATAGCTGCTTCTGAAAAGAAATCCCAACTAGAGCTACACAGGGCTTTGTAGTGGAGGAGGCATTTAGACCTGTTTATATAATAAAAGAAAAATGATTATTCTAGAAATCAGGAGATATTCTATGTGCAGCATTACAGACAATGATACCTCTTGGTGAATTTTATTTTTTTTCAGACTGACTTTTACTATAAACTTCCTCCTTTGGCTACTAGTATTTAAGATAAATTGTAGTATGACTACTTTAAAATATGGAGGAAGGAAGACAGGCATGAAAGGAAAAACCATGATGAAGTATATATACTGAGAAATGTAGAAATGAGATGAACCCATCATGGAAATGTAAACCCTGGAATCCCTAGCAACAGCACAATAGGAGGGAACTTTCACAGAACATGGGATGGGAGTCTTAGCTGTTTGGTTTAGAAATTGAGACAGGTGACAGGTATGAGTTTGAGGTGCATAGTAAATTGGAGATACAAGACTTCACAAAGACTGTTACTATTCTCAGTATTGTTTAACTCAGCTTCTACATTTTTATTCCCTGCAAGTCAACAAGGAAAAGAAATAAACCATAAGAATATTAGGACAGAAAGCTGAAATATTATTTGCCAAAGATAGAATTGAAACCCCACAGAATTAGTGAGAGAATTCAGTAAGATCTTCATAAATACAAAACTATCTGTGTTTTCTTTTTCTAGCAATAACCATTTTGGAAGTGTGATGGTGAAAAGATACCATTTACTATAGCAACCAGAATAAGGTTGCTATATTTAACAAGTTAAATTCTAGGATGTCCAATTAGTTTTGAATTTTAGATATATGGTGAATAATTTGTTTAGCTTAAGTATGCTTTATGTCCTATTAGGACACACATACACGATAAAAGTAACCATTTTTCCTATCTTAAACATGCATATTATTTAGCATTCTAAATTTCAGACCAGAAGTATAGAATATCATTTCAAAAGTCATGTGTGGATCACTAGCTCCATCATTCAACAATGATCTTCTTCATGGCAGGTACTATGTACAAGTGCATCTCAGAAATGGAATATATCTTTTAATAAAGTAAGACCAAGGGCTGGGGATTTAGCTCAGTGGCATGAGCCCCTGTCTGGCAAGCTCAAGGTCATGAGTTTGATCTCCAGTAACAAAATAAATAAATAAAAATAAATAAAGTAAGACCAAAAAGGTTTCCCATATCTTTTGACCTTTCGGCATCTTGTTGGATTTCACAGACATCCCATTTCAAAGGGTCACATGTTGTCAGCATATGGAAAGACACGTTCTCTCCTCCCATCCTCTGCCTGTGCCACTCACAGGGCCTCGGTCATCGTGCTGGCTCCTCAGAGAAGCTGGAGGCAACTCACCTGGGCAGCACACTGAGAACAAGCATGGATACTCAGGCTACGTTTTTGACAAGTCCCCTCCAGCGCCTTAAACACTGACCACCGAGCTGGAAGAAGAACCGCAGCTGTTGAACTGTAACATCCCTGAGCTTAAGTTTGCAAAGTTTACAACAGTACAATTGCTGCTGTCTGCTGAGCCACGTCTCCCTGAAGGGTGCTGTGTACTTGGGAGGCGACCATTCTGGTATTTCACAGATTAAGTTATAACTGAACAATGTATAAGGATGTATAAAAAGTAATTTACCATTTTATAATTACTTTTAATTAACCATTTTATAATTACTTCCTCCACGGTAATGCCTCTGGGCCTGATTGTGAAAACAGTTATCGGCTGGGAATTTGCATACCAGTAATAGGCCTTAACATAAACGCCGTAAATGTAGCTATTTCTCGGTACTTACTTGGCATATCATGCAATCTAACTATATATTACTCACTTGCAACCTTCTTCCAAACTGAAAGGAAAAATAAAAGGAGAATATGCCTTTTTAAAATAAAAACATTCGAAAGAATTACAGATTATTTTACTCTGCTCTCCTTTATTAAAACAAAACGTCAAATGTTTTCTTCTTGGCTGTCAAAGTCTTGTCCAGTCTCCGCCCTCCCCACATTACAGCAAGTCCTCACCAATGTCCAGGAAATGTTGTCACACAGGAAATGTTGTGTTTAAAAATGGCATGATGCTCTTTTCCCTGCCTGTGCAACTGACGATTAATGCGGTAACATTATCAATCAGATCAATGGTACTGCTTGAAATAAAAGCAATAAATTCTTAGGTGTCAGAGCACTGATAGAATAACCCAAGGATTCACAATAAAAACCCGTTTAACAGAGAAAAGAAAAAGGAAGCGAGATGTCCTTTGTTGTTCTGAGACCGGTTTCCTGCACATCACCTTGGCCGTGGACGGTGATCCAAGACACCTCCACACTGTTAGGAAGATTAACTGCAGGGCGGATGACCCTCGTGTGCATGTGCTGGCCACAGCTAGCACATTATGGCTCACTGGAAGAAACTAATGAGAAAATTATTAATCACTAAGGGAAGTTTATTGTTCTCCATTAGCCAGATACTGACGTGGCAGTTCTGCCCTACAGTCAAAATAAATATAATAGGAAAAAGCCCAGGTGCTTTGGCTTTAAGGTGTCCTCCAAAGGCTGGTCTATACTAACTTACACCGGGTATTATCAGGGGTGAATGATTATCAGGTTTGAAAAAAGGTGGAAACGCCACATACAAAATGTCTACAGCTTTAAATTGTCCTCAAGGCAATTACTTACATATCCTCATTACTCAGTATTTTTATCCAAACTCCTCTAGGGCTGAAGGAAAGGGGGAAGTATGACTTTCATTTAAAAACAAAATACTTTATCATTTGTTATATCTTTGTTTTTACCGGATTCCAGGAAGCACAAGAGTTGTTCTTTGTTTTCTAAGCAGAATTATTTTATGAGAGAAATTCTACCTCTCTCTTTTAATTTGGCTTTTACCTTTTAGTTTGATTAACAGGTGTCAATGTAATATTGGAGCAGGTGGGAACCCTTTTGGGGATGGATAAGGTTGCTTAAATGCAAAGAAATGTAATTATTTCTTGTGATGTTTCAGGTCTTTCCAACTTCACCCAAGCTTCAGTATGCACAACTGGGATAACTTTCTGTGTGTGTTTGTTTGCCTTCTGATTTTGTACATGGAAATCCTTTCTCACCCTGCATTTATCCTTCACTATTTTTAAAGCTCAAAACTTATCTCCTCTCAGCCATTGAAACTTTACTGTTTCATCTCTGAATGACATCTGACCACTAAAGTTTTTGACATATATGCTTGTAGGATAGTTGATACCTTTATGAGTCAATATTAACTTTTGTATCATTAGAAAAGACAACCTTGATGAGATCAGTATTCAAGTTATTATATAAAAATAGAAGTGTGAGATATTTTCAATAAGTTTTAATGGTTTAGCATTAAAACTTTAATTGGATGGCAACACATTATGGCTAGGTTAACACAAAAAAATAACTCACTCAGAACAAGTTTTGTATTTTTAATAGAATATTTATATACTAAGATGTCTCCCAAGACTAGTCCTTACTCACTTGTACTAAGCTATTATAACAAATTACTGACTCTAACAGTTTGACCAAAGTACCTGACTTTCTCCTTATATTTGTTTTGGCTTCAGGTTTTCTCTGCTCCTTACAGTTCTGCCAGGGAACAATATTATTTTCAATTATTAATATGTTTTTATGAATGTCTCCCAAGGAGCCACAGTGTGCTAACTAACGTACAGAATATGAAGACTAGGGTCCCAACTCTTCGGTTAATTTCTACAATAAAGGTGAGAAAGTAATTATTGTCTTCTAAGCCGTGCTGAAAGTAAAGAACAAAAGAGCTAAACTTACAGCAACTAAAACTCTTATACCAAAATTTTGAAATCAAGAGAGAACTGATTCTAACAAAGATGGATATCATAAAGGAAAAACTATAAAATTATGCATAGAAACAATTGTTTTGTTTTCCAAAATTGCCTATCCTGAAACTTCCACTACAACTGTTCTCTGATTTACTACTATTTGCATTTAGATTGTTCTTTTTTTATAAAAGTGAAAAATGCTCATCAATTTAAAAAAAATAATCCAGATTGACTGGTAAAAAAGTAAAACCCATGTATAATCCTATCTTTTAAAAAAATAATTGCATTTTTTTCATAAATCATCAATGAATTTTCAACAACACAAATACGAAAATTTAAACTGAGCTGTATCTCTCTGATCCTTCATATTTTATATTTTCCAAAATCATGTGCTATCATAGAGACCTTTAAATACTCATGGGAGTAGGCAGAATAACACTCCTCCCAAAAATGTTGCACTTTAATTCTTAATACCCATAAAAGTCGTGGCAAACAGGAATTAAGGTTGCAAATGAAATGAAAGTTGCTAACCGTTTGACCTGGAAGTGAAAATATTAGGCCACATTATCCATATGAGTACAGTGTAATCCAAAGTGTCCTCACAAGTGGAATAAGGCAGATGAGAGAAAGGCAGAGGGAGGCAGTAAGAGAAAGACTGAACCGGAGGTCACTAACTTTAAAGATGGAGGTGAAGGGCCACATACTGAGAAATGCAGGTCGTCTCTAGTGCTAGGGTGGTCAATGACACAGATTCTGCTCTAGAACTCCCAAAAGGACTATTTCCCTGTTGATTTTAACACTTTTATTGGACATATGATATCTACAACTATAAGATAAACTTGTGTTTCTTTAAACAACTACTTCTGTGATTTTTTTTTTCCCCAGAAGCAAAAGGAGACTAATATACTCATGTATAAAAATACCTCTTTGTTTTTGTTTTTTTTTTATTTTTTGAAACTACAAATTATTTTTATTTGGGGATGAATCCTAATTTATGTAAATAATTCAGCTGTTGATAAGATTTTCCTTAAAGAGTCAGACAATATCTTGGTCCTTCTTGTTCTGTTGTCCCTATTGTGACTACTTAAATCTGTCACAAAAGTGCTCAGATAGTATATAAACAAATGGGCTGGACTGTATTCCACTAAAATTTACTTACAAAAACAGGCTACAGTTTATTGACTCTTAACTAATTTACTATTAGTGAGGATTTAATTAGCTTTTGCAATTTTTGATTAATATGTGGCAAACAAAAAACATAGTCTGGCATTTCAAAGTGACACAGATTGTTGGTTAATTTCATACTTAAAGTTGGTTTTCAGATTCACAACAAATTAAAAGTATTTATTAAACATGATCTCAAATAAGTTTGAATGGGAAATGTTAAATATTGAATTTTTCTTTACAAAGTGTAATTTCCTTCTTAAAGGAAAACCAAATGAATCTTTAGTGTCATCAGCGTCACAAACATTAGTGATTTGATTCATATAGTAAATCCCATTTAAATTATAATTTTCAATTTTTCAATATACTTATTAATAAATAACCAAGACAGGGGGACATGAAGGATATATATTCCAAAGCAAATTTCTTAATTCCCTCATCATCTCACACAATTGCCCAGGTTAGGTAATTGATAATGTTTTTATAATAAGAATTAAGTAGTGGAGAATACTTTAAGATTTGATCTTTCCAATGTGTAAAATCATAGCTATCTCTATTTTGGGGAGATTTTCAGAATTTATAAAATCTAAAAGAAAGCAGAAAAAAATGATAACTTTAAATTAATCATAGAGATTAAGTTAAAGTAGGATTTTGTATGCATATGGTGGGGGATACTGGAATATTCACAACTAAAGCAATCTTCTGATTATACCCCACCTGTAACTTAGAGGAAATAAAGAACCACTCACTCACTGATGATTAAGTTTGGTGATGTGGCTCTTCCTGCTCTCAGGAGAGTGTTAGCATTGCAGAGGGTTGAACACTAATTTCTTGCCTATATTATGACCCAAACTGATGGGAAGATGGAGGTAACAGAAAGAATAAGAGCTTATTATACTATTTGCATTTGTGATTTCCCAATGAAGAATGTAGTCAATTTGCCATGCGCTTCCAAAGCACTTATTTCATTTTAGCTGCTACAAATTCGTCACCCTATATTTTCATAGAAAAGTTCCTTGTTCTGATGCTAATTAAATCAGGGTGTATTATTTGCTGTTCACTAATGCCTTGCTATTTTAATTAGTCACTTCAATCCTATTTTCTCACTCCAATTTTTATTTTAGTCACTCTAATCTTATCCTTCTGAACTCCTTTAAACATATTCTCAAAATTTTTGATAACCAAACTCTGAGTAGAAGCTGCAAGACAAATGACTGTACTCTAGGTATACTTTATTTACTAAATTATTTTTACATATTTAGGTTGGCATTAAAAAAATAGAAAAGCCAAAAAGAAGGGAAAAATTTTAAACTTTGAGTAAAAACTGACCATTCCCCGTATCATGCTCCTTCAAATACACAAAAATTTTTCTGAAGATATGTATTTTTAAAACAATCAATAGATACAAAAGAAATAATTCACAAGTACTGAGAAGAACCTGAACTGTCAGGTTATAGAGATTTAATTGCCTCTCCAAGTAGCAATCAGTACTCAGCATGATTCTGACTTAGCACCCCCAATAAGATCCAATTGGAAGCTAAGTAATAGGAATATTTTGGTTGCCTGAAAAATGAAACTTGTGTGTCCCTTGCCAATCCCTGCTTCTTCATTTCTTTTTATATTTAAATATAAATTTGTTTTAAATCTGACACATGAAAAGTTGTATAAATGTATAGGGTACAACATGTTTTGATATATGTGAATTGTATGATAATTGAAGTCTTTATCAGTCGACAGAACGCAGCTCCTGGGCCACCGGCTACTAGTGGAAGTTGATTCACCACTAGAAAATCAGAACTCATAGCCAGAGTCTAGAGATGGATTCTTCTTGCTTATTTGAGGAGTAAAGTCCAAACCACAGTACTCACATACTAACAGGCGCAGAGTTGGAAACTGTATAGAAGAAGAACCAACAGAAACACAGAGTGGTCACTGCATGAGGCTCTCACAGCCCAGAAAGTGTGTCAAATAAAAATCTCGTGAGAGCTAAATCACATGTAAAATCAACATATAGACATTATACCTAAAAGAACACCTAAGGAAAATTCAATGCCAAGAAAGCTTGTAGAACACTACAAAAATAGGAAAACTCATATCAGAGGAATTAAATCTACTGATAAAATCTGAGCATTATAATGTAAAATAATTTAAGAACATCTAGAAATTATGGAAGTAATAAATTTCATAAAATCAAGAAGATTACAGAAACATAAAGTGACATAAACTTATTTTGTACACATACTCCTTAGTATTCTGATGCTTTTCATCTGTTACCTACAATTATTGTTAAATATTTGTTTCCTTATTTATTTATATCTCAATTATTTTTTGTCTTATTCTATCATCTAGAAACTCTAGGATACAATTTGATTAATATATGTATTTATGAGGATCACTTTTTATTATTTTAGTACGAAGGCTTCTAAGACTAACATTAAATGTGATGGACTCTAAATTTAGTATTTTTAAAACTTATTTATTTTAAAAAATTATTATTTATGCTTGAATGTACATATCTTTAATAGTATAAAACGTTCTTTTTAACAAGAAAAGTCCTCATTTTTACTAGTATCAATTAAATTACTCTGAATATTAAAGTGCACCTGTGTTAGGACTCAACACCTAATAAATGTGTGTCTATGTGTAATACTTAATCACATCTGTAGTCTCGAAAGTTTTCTTCTCTTATGTTATATTATGTTATAACAACTATTCTTGTTTGTTGTTGTTGTTGCTGTTGGTATGGGAAATCAAACTGAAGACCTCACACTTGCCAAGCAGGCTCTTATGCCATTGAGCTGTGTCTCTGGCCCTTGATATCTTCTTTAAAATGTTAATGTGTAGAGCCAGGCACGGTAGCACATGTCTATAATTTCAGCACTCAAGAAGCTGAAGCGGAAAGATTGCCATGAGTTTAACTTCAACCTCAGCTACATAATGAGTTCAGATCATTCTGTACTACATAGCAAGATCCTGTCTCAAAAAGAAAAAAAAAGTTAATGTGAAAATTTGTTTCTTCTCCAATACACAATCTTTTGGTACCCAATAATAATCATTGTAATATCTGTTTCTCTTGCTATCTGAGAGATAGTGTTAAATTTTTCCTACATACCTGATTTCATGCTAATAGCTTTGTTTTCTTTTTTAAAATCTCCATTTTGAATTATGCTATTGGTTTTTAATTTTTCTTAAAATATGCCATTTTTTCATTTTCTCCTTTCTCATGTGTCTTTTCTCAAACCACTACATTTTTATCTCCTATGATTCTGTTTTATATGTCTTCTAATTATTATTCATACTGCTACTTTCTTTCATTTTGATGATCTTTCCTGCAATGTCTAGAAATTTTGTTCTGAACCTGTAATTGGTATTTTCCAGAAAGATACTTTTCCTCTAGTCTTGCAACTATTATTCACTTTTCATGTTTGTTCATTTTTAAAAGTTCACTGTTTTCTTTTCCCTATTTTAAAAATTATTTCTCACAACCATTAAGAAAGGATCAAGATAAGAAAAAAGGAAAGATTGGAGAATTTGTACTCTATTTAACTTTGATGGTTGTTTTATTGTACCAAGATCAGTCTTCTCAGGTTTAGTACTGGTCTGATTGATTCCTCCCTTACCGCTCATGTTATTGCACTTCAACATATTTATCTTTGCTGTAATACCTTAGCTTTCTCTCCTCTTCCCATTAATTGGTTAAAAGATATTCTTAACTAAAAATACCCTAAATAATAATTATACTTTGATATCATGGTTATGCTGCTTTTAAAATTCCTCATGCTTTCAAAAATATTACAACAAAAGCCACATTAAAATTATTCCCCCCAAGACAGTTTTCTTCACCTAAGTCACACTTATTTCACCATGATCAAAAATAGAATTAATGCTGCTGCCAAGTGCCATTCAATGGAAATGAATGTTCGTAAAAATATTATAGTGTATCCTCATCTAACTTATTCATGAGATCTGGCACCATGTAACTTCCAGCTCTTCTCCAATATAAAAATGACTATGAGTGATAGAGGTTTTGAACTGATTTAAAACATTGAAAAAGTCAGTATAAGTGAAGACAGAAAAGAGGACTTCCAGAACTGCTTTAGGGGTAGCAAGAATGATGGGACAAGTGTATCTGAAGCTAAGTGATCATTATTTTGAGGGGAAAATGTGTGTGTGTGTGTGTGTGTGTGTGTGTGTGTGTGTGTATAAATATATATATGGCACATTAGGAAATATATATTTCCTAATGCATAGGGTTAAATGTCCAGAAGACAGGTTGTCATATAATCTTACAGGAATGCAACTCACATTGTTCTTTTTTTTTTTTTTTTTCAGTACTGGGGATTGAACTCATGACCTTGTGCTTGCCAGGCAATTGCTTATGCCACTGAGCTAAATCCCCAGCCCCTCACATTGTTCTTAAAGGAAAAACAATTGGCAAAATGGAATATTGACAAGGAGATTAGGGCACAGCAAAGCTGGCTGGGAAAGTAGGCAGGGCTCGTTAATTACAAGATCTCAGAACACATGTGCAGAACACTTCCCAAAGCCCTGTACATGCACTTGTCACAAAAACTCAAGAAAGTTTTCAATAGGACGCCCAGACCTAATGTTAGCTTGAGTTGTGGGATCCTAAAACTGCCCCTCAGGACTCATATGCAGAAGTTCTCATGGATTTCTTCAAGATTTGGACAACAAATAAGGATGCAGATGCCAAGAAGAGCTTGCCATTGTGGATTTCCTCATGATAACTTACCAGCTTCCTCCAGGGTATATTTTTATCTTGCATTTTCCTCTTGTAATCAGCTCAAGCTCCCGCTACAGAGCCCATTTCTCCCTCACTCTTCACTTTTTCTTTTTCACATAAATTTTGCAACTGTCTTTTGCTCATTTCATTCAGCTCTTTGACCAAGGTGAGATGAATCTGGAATCTAACTCTAGAAGGAGAGGCGATCAACCCAAAAATTGGTACTGTTTTTCTTGGCTAGTTGCTTTCTGTAAGGAGCTACCTGGTAACAATATGAAATCAAAAACACTATCAAGGCCTTAAAATGTAAAAAAGATGAGGAAACAAAATATTTGACAAAAGAAAAAGTGCCAGAAGACACAAAGAATCTCACATTCTCCTTAAGATCATAGATTGAAAAAGAATAATTATGAGGGCATTCCATCACAAAACCATAGATTTCTTTAGGTTTTGATAAGTATAAACAGAACAATAGAATGAGATTGTGGAAAAAAGTGTACTTCTTTTGAAATGAGATATATACTATTCTTGAAGAGTGATGACTCAATTGATTCATTATTAATGGAACTAAGTTCATTATCGATAAAAAGATATATCAAAGTTTTAATTAGATAAGTAAAGAGAGAGAAAAGGATGAGAAAGAGAAAGAGGGAGGGAATTTTGAAAGAGAACTTACTTTTAAATGTTACTCAACTTTTTAAGTATCTTCTAAACACATTTAAAAGCCCATGTCTCTGTTCCCATCATCTGTACATATAATTTACCTCAATAAATTAATATACATATGCAAGTGCATGAATATGCAGATAAATATTTTCAAACATAGTCACTGACTCACAGGCATATTAAAATTAGCTTCAGACCTAGATATCAATAGAAATTAAAATATACATAAATTAAAAGAGAGAGACTTTCTATATACTAAAGTTCTTAAAAATGTTTTCATTGATATTGTAACAGCATGATCAATGCAGACTTCTGTTTTAGCTGGATGATATCAGAAGGCTAAATACTGTATGTTTTCTGCTTTATACTGCATAATTTCATTCTATTGAAATACCTTGTTCTCCAGAAACTGTTATAAAATAGCCCTCTTTCCTCCTCTTTTTCCTATGAAATGAATTTCTAAATATAGTACATCTAACTTTCTTATTTTTAAAATAAAAGGTATTGCATATTTCACATCTTTGCTTCTGTTACTGAAGAAAGAAGAACTGATATATTGACTAAAAATAAAATTTGACCTAAAGAACTCTGTCTGACTCATTAAGAAAAAAAAATATATATATATATATATGTTAAAAGGTCAGATCATACCCTTTATTTCCTTACTTCTCTAGGAAAAGAGTACACACCCAATCACATCTTGCAGAATTTTTCAGTAGAAGCCAAAGGCAAGGGAGAAATTACATATTACATGTTCATAGTGCAACATTTCAGCCTGGATCATTAAGGGTTTTTTTATTTCTATATAGTTTTGCTAATATAAGCTGACAAGAGCTATGCAGAACTTTCCAAAAATGTAGTTACCACAGGCTATAATTTCCACAAATGAGAAGATTAGAAAATTCCAAAAGTATTTAAAATTTTATCTATAGAATAAATTGTCTTAGGCATATGCACATAAATGAATGGATATATATATATATACACAATTTTTGTGAAGTTATAATAGACATAATTATGTTTAATAGAAAATAAATTATTTTAAAAGATTTATAATTATAACTTCCCCAACTATAGTTTCATATTCACCAACATTGAAAGTTTAACAATTGATAATTTTTTAAATTGATAGTAACTAACTTCTCTTAAAAAACTAGTGTATTATTAATGTAATTTGCTCAATGAGAGACACAGTCAAGGAACAAGAGATGATGAACATAAAAATACAGCAATAAACAGCATGGGAAAAATGAAACAAGATTGCATAAATGAAAATCCAGATTTCTTCTTCTATAAGACAGCTGACAATGGGAAATCTGCTCCCCAGCTCTTTTGTAAAATGGAGAAAACGAATGTATATTTACCTCTTGCACTGATTGTATAATAAAATGTGTGCTTCTATGTAGAACAAGTCCTGTTTCTTAATGAAACAGATTATTAAATGGAAAGATAAGACTCTCTCCCTCCCTTGAACCATACAGAGAATGCATGTCTGCAAACTGAATGCTGATCTGGGTGTGTGAAATTTGGAAAGAAGCAGCTTGTCTGTCTGAACTGCAGCTTTACAGAGCGCTGCTTATGCTCTTACACTCTGTATTTCTCATTCCTCTGCATGAGGAAGACATGTCATAGAACATAGTTTGAACCCAGAACATGTCCACCTAAAGACACATAAACAATAATAAATCATTATTATTATTATATAATATTATGATTTGAGGTAGATCATTGCATAGTAATAACTAATAAACCAAAATAAAAGCTGTGAATGTTAGAAATAACTACCAAATATTTACTGTGTTTGTTTGCAAATTAGTAGTGATCATGAAGACACTCCGCTAATGTTTGTTGCCTCTTCTGAAAAGCATTGTAGTTTTAAATTTTCTTGCCCAACAGAATTCATGTACATGCAGGTAAGCTGCCTTTTGTCAAAATGAGCAGTCACTATCTGCCATTCCCAAGAAGCTTCAAAAGCTTCTATGCTTTGTTTCTTGATCCATGGTGACCCACAACATTCGATATAGCATCTTTGAACTAAGTCTCAACGTGATGTTTACAGCAAAACAGATAAGAATCTCAGACCGTATATGGTAGGAGGGTAGTTACTGTGAATTAGAGATGAACGATGGTGCAAATTATGTTGAATCTGGAGTTATTTATTATCACAGGATAACAGCCTATAATGCCTGCTTAAAAATTATACCAATATATGGCTTCACCATAAACTTTTTAAATAATAGCATTATTGAAATTTACTTCTGAAAACTTGAAATCTACCCTCTTAAACCGTACATTTCAGTGGTTTTAGGCATATTCATAGAATCATGCAACAATTGCCATTATCTAGTTTTAGAATATTTTAATTATTCCTCAAAGAAATCTCGTACCCATTAGCAGTAACACCCCATTAACATCTCAACTCTTAGCAATGACTAATTTGTCTTTTGTCTTTATAAACTGTTCCATTCTGGACACTATATAAATAGAATCACAAAACAAGTGGTCTTTCAGGACTGGTTTCTTTCACTTATCAGAATGTTTTCAAGATTATATCCAAGTAAAATTAGTATTTCATACCAAATACTATTTATGGACATTTATTTTGTTTATCTATTCACAATGTGATGTGTATTTTCATTGTTCACACTTTTGTTTATTGTTAATTACATTATCATAAACATTCATAGAGAGATTTTTTGTGTGTGTGAAAAGGTGTTAAAATTCACCTGGATGTATATTCAGAAGTAGAATTGCTAGGTCATATGATAACTCTGTTTATATTGTTTAATTGTTTATATTGTTTCCAAAGTGGCTATATAATTTTTTTATTTTTAAGATCAGTGAACAATCATTCTGATTTCTCTACACATTTGCCAACATTTTTAATAATATGTCCTTTATGGTCTAGCTATCCTACTGAGTATAAAGTGGTATTTTATTCACATTTCTAAGTGTGATAAGCATTTCTCTAAACACTGCTAGCTGCTAGAGGCTTATCTTTAAACATGTTTGTTAGACATTTACATGTATTCTTCGAGAAACTATTCAAATCCTTTACTCATTTTAAAGTGTCTTATTTTTCTTTTTATTGTTGAGTTTTAAGAGTTCCTCATGTACTCTAAAGACAACTTCCTTATCAGATACCCATATTGCAAATACTTCCATTCTGTAGGATATTTTTCACTTTGCTGATGGTGTCCTTCGAGTCACAAAGTTTTTTCAGATACGACGAAATCCAGTTGATTTATTGTTTATCACTTGTAATATGGTGTCATATCTAAGAAGTCACTGTGTAACTCATTATCACTGTGAACTTGTGCGTATTAAAAGTTTCAAATTTTACTCTTACAAATTTAAGACTGTGATAGATTTGACTTAATTATTGTAGATAGTGTCAGATAGCGGTCTAATTTCATTTTTCTTCACCTTCAGATTTTCTAAATGAACTCCCAAACGCCCCAGAACCATGGTTCAAACAGTTATTCTTTCTCACTGAAATGTTTTGGCACTCAGTCATAACTTTTGTATCAAAATGTATGACACTGCCTTAAGTGCTGGACCGTGATTGGTTAAAAAAAATAATAATCGAATTTGCGACAGATGTCAGTCTCTCTTAGCAGCTAAACTTCGGTAAAATGATTACCTTTATAAGTTACAAAGCAGTAATATAGTGAATAAAATTTTAGCTGGATTTGAAGAAATAGTTAAAAAATAATCCAAGAATAATATGCTGATTACAGGTAACTACTTGACAAGATTATGGAAAGAAAAATAAAACCCAAGAAAAAGGAACAAAGGTTTCAGAAATTTGAGGACTGCTTTGGGCTGAATTCTGTTCCCCTACAGTATAATGTCCAACATCCTCTAATCTGGCTTTAAAGACACTGCCTTTTCAAATGTTAAAATGATAATTAGACAATCAATCTTTATGAACAAGGGGAAAATTGAGAAATCTCTTCAGTATCCACAAGATCACTTTCCCCAATTGTCTCTTTAAATGCAACAAAAACAAAAAATCAATGATATGGAGTTCCCAAAGCAGAAACCAAAGGCTACTGACAACAAAGTTCTAGGCAGTTTCCATAAAATTAGAAATCTATGTGTTATCAACAAACATTACCTGCCTTACCCCACACCAAACAAGGCCAAGCCAAGGCTTCATGGTTGGATGATCTATTCACTTGTGCCCAGACTCTGGATCAGAAAAACTCCAACCTCTCGAGTTTTTAGTACTCTGTTATTATATATATATATATATATATATATACATCTATATATACTATTATTATGGAAGTTAAAACTTAAATATATGAATTTTAGGGATAACAAAAATAAATAAATCATATCAAGGAAGTTGGGGACACCCTTTGTCTGGATTAGTGTAATCTCTGTTATATTCTCATTTGAATGAGACCATGATTGTGCTTCAATTTTGTCTGAAATTCTACAATAATACTTTGGAAAAAGAAGTATTAAGATCTCTTTATACATTTCTACTCTGAACATGTGACAAAGTGGAAACACATGCACTGGAGAGGAGAGTTTGGCAAAAGGCAATTTTGAAAATCAAGGTATGTCCAATGTTAAAAATGTTAGCATGTCTATTGAGACCACTGCAACAAAATACTGGTCATATACACAAACATGAGATAAGTTCTTGTTTTTCAACATTAGGCAACCAATTTACTATATATCTCTAAGATTTTCCAAACAGCAGCTATGGTTATCTCATCATATTTCAACAGCTGCCAGGATTGGCCCACAATGGTGTGAGATATAAGCCATCTGCTCCCAGCTGGAAAAATTATTCAGGAAGCCTGGTGCTTTTAGATCACTTACATGGTGTTTAGCTGCATAGGATCACGAAAAAACAGAGCATTCATTAAGGAAAGAGATGCCATCCAGAATGATAGGAAGAAAGCATGCAATTGATCCAAACTTTGCACTTCTGGACCCTAAAGATGTGCCATTTTTTTCCCTCTAGGAAGTGACACATCAGTGGAAACATGCAAAACAGTATGTCCACTGAGGAAAAGTTCAAGAGGCCCATGAAAAATTATGATGTGCCTAACTGAAGTGACTGTGTGCCAGAAGCGTGATCACTGAGTTTGAACGACCCCATCTTAAGATCTTATTTTACACCAAGTGTGGGGGCACAGGCCTGTAACTGCAGCACTCTGCAAGGCAGAGGCAGGAGGATCATAAGTCTCAGCTCAGCATCCACAGTGTGGCAGTTTAGCTTCAGAATGGTCCCCAAAGGCCTCAGGTGCTCACAGCGGGGACTTTGAGAAGGCAATCGAGTCATGGTGGTGATGTAGCTGACTTGCTGGTCAAAACACTTGGGTCACTGGGGGCATGACCTGGAAGGGTATATCTCTCTTTCCTTCTTTTTGATTCCTGAACACCTTAAAGCGAGCAGCTTTCTTCTCTGCCTGAGCCCTTGCATGATGCTATTTCTGTGATTAATCCTTCTGAACAGTGCTGACACATCTGCCACCCTTTGAGTTGAAGGCATCAGGTATTGTGTCTCAGTGATAGAAAAGTGACTAAGACAGGCATTTTAGCAACTAAGGAAGAAAATGTCTCAAAATAAGAAAATTTTTTGAAATAACTGGGGAGCAGTCAGGCATGGTAGCACATGCCTGTAACTCCAGCACTCAGGATGCTGAGGCAGGAGAATAGCAGTGAGCTCAAGGCCAGCCTGGGTTCTATAGTGAGTTCAAGACCAGCCTGAACTGCATAGAAAGATGCTGTCTCAGAGAAAACAAGTGAAAAAGGACTGGAGATATAGCTCAATTGAAAGAGTCTGGATTCAATCCCTTGGACAGAAAAAGAAAAAAGAAAAAAGAAAGGATTCTACTTTCAAGAAAGATTTCACATTTGGTTTAATGTTCTATAAAGTATCAATCTGGAGATATTTTAGTAAGGTCTTAGATTTAATCTAATTTTCAATTTTCTCATAAGCCTAACTAGTTTATGATATCTTTAAAACTAGATTTCCTGCTTTTTATAAACTTCATAGGACATAATTGTGACAGATCACTAATTCTAATATATGCCTGTCAACTTCACTGATTTCAAAACATCTAAGAGATGGGTAAACTATGCACCTGGGTGTGTCTAGATCAGTCACGGAAATGTAGCCTTGAGTCCTATGTATGATCCATCACCCATTTCTCTGTGGTACTTTTCCGCTACTTTGCTTCCGGTAGCTGGCCAAGTAGTTTTGATCCACCACACCCTGCTGCCTTGATTATTCTTTCTTGGGGCCAGCTGACCATCTACTGAATCTCCTGAATTTGTGTAAGCTCCATTTCCTACTTTAAGTTGTGAACATCAGGTATTGTATCTCAATAAGAAGAAAGCTGACTAATACAATACTACTAAAGTATTTTCTAAAAGAGCAGAAACATATCCTGCCGTTCTGATACAGAGTCACTTCAATTAGACATTTCTTATAAGGAGCAGTTAGTTATTATGTGGATTCTGATCAACTGCTAAAACATCTTCATTTACCTGAATTGAATTGACTTGTAGCACCAAATACCCAATTAGATGAACTAATACACATCATGAAGATGAAGAATATGGCAGAGATATGCAGGTGATTTCCTGCACAATGTCTAATTTCCTTTTCTTTAGAATAAAAAAACACTGAGAAGCTGAACAGAAAGCAGTAGCTGAAAGCAGCTACTGAAAGTAGCAGAGAAAGACTGGAGCTAAATAGAGCTTTTGACAGCTCATTAACAAGGAGAAACAAAAAACACTGAGCCTTAAACTGACAAAGAGTAGAAATTTTTTTATAAGCATCAGAAGATTTAATTAGGGACCCCTCTATAGGTGCACTTTAAGAGGAATAATAAACAAAATCATCCCTCGCTAATACTAAATCCTAGGCTGATCTCCACTCAGTAACAAAATGGATAGATGTGATCTGTCCTTACACTTAATGGTTACAAAATCAAATTACCATCTAAATGAGGATAATGTAATTAAAAGAAAGATAGCCACATTCTGAGATTTCATTTGTTCTTTAAAATTTTTATAGGTAATACCCAGATCTTCAGTTAAAATAATGACACATGCAAAGAAAAACATTGACTAAATATTAAGAAAAAAGTCATGAAAAATAATATTACAGAATCTGTAGGCATTGGAGTCATGAAATGCTGGATGGAATCTGTGATAAATATGTTCAAGAAGTTATGAGAAAGGTGGTGAGTTGTTACATAAATTAAAAAGTATAAATAGATCTAGAACAGAACCTATAGATATTAACACTCCATAGGAAGGTTTAAGAAAGAATAAAAATAGATTTATAGAACTAAAGATGAATGAAAATGTTTAGTATGAAAGAAGACAAAATGATATGGTTTAAAATATAAAAATTCACTTAAATCTCTTTACAGAAGAAAATAAGAGAAATGAGAGTGAATGTAGCAAAAGTATCACTTCAAGAGACAATAACTGGTCTAATAATATGTCTCAATGCTACTTTTCTAGCTTTCATTAGCATCAGGGTTCCATTCCCAGGAGACAGAAAGAAAAGGGAAAAAGAGTGACACACAGACTGAGACAGAGACAGAGACACAGACAGAGACAAGGAGATGTTGAGTATATAACCAAGAGTTTTCCAAAACAAAGTCTAAATCCAGACTCAAGAAACAGTAAAATGGCCAAGCAGAATAAGTACAAAGAAAATAATCATAATTACATCATTATGAAACTGCTAAAAACCAAAACACAAGACAAGAAATTATAAAATCAGGCATCAATAAAAGATATACTTTCTTCCAGAGACAATAGCAATACTTTACACTGAGTTCTCAACATAACTAGCAAAAGCTGGAAATAATTGAATAGTATCTTTGCAGTGTTGGGGAGAAAAAGAAAACATAAACCTGTCAAAGTGGAATTCTACATGCACCAAAAATATTTTTCAATAATGGATGAAAATAAAAATATTTCTGTGTAACAAAAATTAAAAAGAGTGACTGATTAGCTACTATTACTAAAAAAAAATGCTATACAGGTATTTAGCAAAACTAAAAATTAGAAATACAGGCATTAAAAGAATGGAAAGGGAAAATGTGTTGGCAATATCCCAATGAATTTTTACTTCATGGAACACTATTAATAATGTTTAATATGGTTAAAAATATTACAAGAAATACAAGACAGAAGATTGGTAAATGAATTAATGTATCCCAAGTGATTTTATGGTATGTAGGAAGAAGTAAATTGGCACAATTTTTGTTAGACTGTAATACAACAGGAATGAATGTTGTAGCCTATTGTTTACTAAGAAAAAAGCAAAAGATTTTGTATTTAGAAAACTGAAAGAGAAGAAAATGAATTGAAATATTTTAAGGGTAGGCAAGGTAGAAGAGCATAGAACAGGTGAGAAAGTTGAAAATAAGTTGGGAAACTATACTCAAAGTCTATCAAAATTACATTAAGTACAAATTAAATAATCCAATAAAAAGTAAGATTCTCCAACAAGAGTTAAACGTGTATTTAAGAAGAGAGTTAGTTTTCTATTGAAGCATAACAAATTAACATAAACATTTTGGCTTAAAATAATACCCATTTAGTGACTCACAGCCCTATGTGCAGATTATCCTCTGATTAGAGTTCTTGTTTCAGCAAACCAAACATACATCTTCATCTGGGGAACTGGGAGAGAGCCTGTTTTATCAACCTTGTTGGCACTGACACTGAAAAGCTGAGGACCACATTTCTCACAGTGAGTCAGTCACCTGGGTTTGCTCTCTGGTTTTGAAGGATGTTCTTGAATCTCTTTTAAGTGGACTTTTCTATCATAAGAACCATTGAAGGAATATCTCTTTTGACCTTAGGCTTTTTGTGCTTTTATTGTCTCTGATATCTCCTCTGCTTTTTCAATGCAAACTCTACGTGTAGAAGAATTGTACAGTTTGATTAGCCACACTAGGATAATTACCCTTTTGAGTAACTCAAAGTCTATTGGTAAGAAACTAATTGCATCAGCAAAATGCTTGGCCATACAATGTTAAATAATGATGAGAATGATATCCTTCTATTCTCAATTCCACTCTCTCTCAAGGGAAGATTATAGAAGGATACAGATCAGCATATCAGCAATTATTTTAGAAGTCTGACAACCACACTGCACACCATGGGAAAACTACAAATATATATTTATAAGAAAGTCAAAACCAAAGAAAGATGAAATAAATCATGTAAATGCAATCAAGACAAATGTACCTATTTATACAAATAGCAAACAAAAATGAATAATTTAAAATATTGATAAAAAGAGATACTTCTTACAGATAAGAGTCTAATCCACTAAGAAGGCATAATAATATTAAATTTCTGGGAAGTAAAAATTTAGTCATAAAGACAGTTAAGAGAAGAAATCAATAAATCCATGTAATGGAAAATTTTAATGCACTTTTCTCAATACCTCATACAAGAAGTTAAGGGGAAATCAGTAAGATATATAGAAAATTCAAGTAGCATTACTAATAAATTTGGCTTAATCAATATATCTAGAATATTGAACTCAAAAGCTACATAATAATATAGGAGAGATATAACTCACAACCTGCTAGCTGTTGCACATGTCAAATTTGTTTCCCAAAACTGAAGAATGAATTCCAAGGAACAAAGGAGATTGAGTGAGAAACATTTATGGAGAGAGATGTAGGATGTACACAAGAGGAGAGTGTGGGTGCTCAAAGGAATGAGAGGACCTTTTATGTGTGTCAGGAGGTGGAAATCCATGAAATTGGATAAGCTTTAGTCTTAGTCTTATTTTTAATCTTAGTAGTCAGTGTTAGTGCTAGTCTTAGTTTTAATCTTAGTCTTAGTCTTACTGGATGATAGGGAATGGTCCATCCCCAGTGAGATAATGGTCTATATGGACTCCCAGAAGGGTGATACCAATTACAATATAATTCAAGCTTCTGTTCATCCCTTAGTAAGTATGCAAAAAAATATGGCATTGGACTTTAATTTCAATGTCTTGCAGTCTTCAGATGTACCTCCAGCCACAGTTCTGATGTGTTCTCTTCTCCTGCACTGTTTCAAGTTTTTATCCTTGTCTGGCCGCCTATTAACTTATATCTAATTGCCTAGAATAACACATATTCCCCCCCTTTTTAAAGAGACATGAGAAGGATTTATTAGAAGTAGATATAAGACATGCTAAGAAAGGAATGTGGATGCCCAGAGAAATGAGACACCATACAGTTGGAAATTGGACATTTTTTACATGTTTTTGATATTTGAAATCTGTGGAAGTCAGTAATCTATATTTTTAACCTTGTCTAGTGGGTAGGAGAGGATGGCCCACTCATAGTAGGTGGTTCTTTCATGTGGGAAATCTCAAAAAGGTGGTTCATTCATGGGTGAAAGAGAACCATTTGCAAGTAAAAAGTGAATGGGTGAATCCATTTGTAAGTGAAAGAGAGTTGTCCAGATTTGCTATCCTTGGGAACAAGAAAATGGAAGAAAAAAATTAAGCTTGTGTACTGAAGCAGCAATTTTTCTTCAAAGTACAACCTAATCTCAATTTCCTTGTCTCCTTTCTACCCAGTTTTCAGCTTTTTTCTGCAGGTCTCATTTCCCCTTTGTGATGTTTCCTTGCCATGTTAAGGGAGTGCAGAAGGCCTGGGGTTCTGCCTTCATGCAACTGCTGGCTGAGGAAGGAGGGGCCCTGACTCTGCCTAGTCGGGGACTGATCCAAAGAAAACACAGGAATCTTGCGTTCCATCCCCTGAAGAATGGAGAGCTCCTTGTAAAAGTGGCTTGTTAACTGAACATTATCAGGCTATGGGTTGCTCATCTCTCCTTCTGGAGTTAGATCCCAGGTTCTTCTCATCTCAAACAAAGAAGTGAATGAAATGAGCTAAAAGCAGTGGCTAAGTTTATTTTAAAAAGTAAAAGTGAGGAGTAAGAAAGAAACTGACTTTGCAGAGGGAGCTCGGGTTGAGTAAAAGTGGAAAAGGCAAGGCAAAAGTTTACCCTGGAGAAAGCAGGGCAGACCATCACGAGGAAAGCCATGGTCACAAGTGCTTCTTGGCATCTGCGTCCTTCAATACTACCCAAGTCTCAATGAAACCCATGAGAACTTCTACATACAAGTCCTGAGGGGGAGTGCTAGGATCTCAGCCATCAGGCTAACATCAGGTCTAGGCCAGCTTATTGAAAACGTGCTGGGGTTCTTGCCAGCTGCCCATATGCAGGGCTTTGGGAACTCTTCTGCCCAAGGGTTCAGGATCTTATAATTGACAGGTCATGTCTACTTCCCCAGCCAGTTTTGTCATCCCCTAATCTCCCATGTCACTGTCATCTTTTCATAACCAAACCAAAGTTGAGTTCTTTACAGTATTAATGACACCTGAATTACAAAGATAAATATTCCTGGACAAGGTTTGAGAAGGTGTGAGGCTGAAAAAGGAATTTAACACTGTCTTTTAAAATAAGTTGGCAGTTTTTCTGACTCCTGCCACAGAAAAAATATTTTCAGGGGGCATAAGTACAAGTGTCATGAAAGGGTTTATAAAAAGTAGATATAGGATGTACTCAAAAGTGAAGTGTAGATACCCAGAGAAATGAAGCACTGAGACACCTATTATTTTCATGTGTGCTCAAAACACTGCCCCAAATTAACTACATGTCGTGTGGTAGAGCAAATCTCAATAAATTCCCAAAGATTGAAATAGCAACAATAACAAAAAAAAAACAATGAAAGTAGTGAAGTGAAGGTAGAAATTAATGAATTAATGATGATGAATATATTACTTCTGTACATAAACCCAAAGCTTATTATGCTACATAATTACAAGATACCTCAATAGTGAACAGATAGAAAATAATCATGGACTAGAAGACACAATAGGGCAATTATATTGATTTCTTCCTCATCATAATAAATTTATTGATTTCCTCAAATAGATCTATAAACCAATGTGATCCTAATTTTTAAAAGCATAGCAACATTTTGGAAGAAATTGACAAACAGATGATAAAGTTTATGTAGAAACACAAAATTCCAGGAATAACTGAGACAACACTTGAAGGAGAACAAAGTTGGAAGACTTAACCCACTAGACACCAAAATATATTATACAATTATTTATTCTGATTACAAAGTCACCACATTGTCTCTAACCATCCTCATTAGTGAAATAAATAAGGATCATATTTATGAATATCACATTGTGTCTCTAGCATAAAAAGTAATCAGAAATGTAGGAGTAATAAAACTCAAAATGTGTAATTACTATTGTAAAAAAGAGAGGAAAATAAAGTGCTCCAAAGGATATAACTGCATGTATGTTCAAGTGTGTAAGATAGATGACCATATTACTAAGTTTTTGTTAGATAGTTGAGCAGAAATGTTTGGAGTCTCACTGTTTGAATGTCCACTTTGTATGCTTTAATTTTGTAACTTGAGCAACTATTTCCAAGATGACAGTATGTAATTTATCAAGTAGTGATTTCTTAGTGTTTTTTTTTTTTCTTTTGGGGTTCTGTATTGTTGCTACCCTTTTTTCTGGTTTGCTTTTTTTTCTCTTTAAATAAAATTGTTTTTAAAAAGCAAAAAAAAAAGAATAGATTGCTGTAATATATACCGAGAGTCCACCAAAAAAATATATACACACTTAAAGAAAAGAAAAATATTATGATAATTTTTTAACAGATGTTTTACCCTTATATGGAAGGCCCTAGAGAATGTTGTACATCACAGAAAACCCTTTACACTGTCAGCTTGCTGAGAAGAAATTAAAAACACATGTGTAGCAATTTCAGTAATGAAGGTTACCCAAGCAATAGTTTGCCATACTAACACATGTCTAGTAGCTAATGACCACCAATTTGAGCATTTCTTGTAACTGTAGAATTCAAAGGTAACTTTCATTAATCTCATGATGTTGCAATAAATTTATTGTTAAATATTTATACCAATTTTTCTTTTCCTGAAGTATGTATACATTTTTTACTTTCTCTCTCTTTCTGTCTCTCCCTCTCTCTCTTATATATACTTATATACATGTATATCTTTTTTGATATATTGAATGTCACATGTTATGAACTGAAATGGCAGGGAAAAATAAGTAAACCAAAAAAACATGAGTAGTGAATCATGAAGTGTGATTTATATGTTAATACAGTCATTAGATATATAACAAATATGTCACTATAGAACAGCAAAAACAGGACAATGTTTTCATTAAATTATGTTGTCAATACTATATAAAAACAAATTCTTTAAAAAATGGTTTGACTTCAATCTTAAACCAAACAGCCAACTCAATATTAGTGGATTAAGAACAAAGTTCAAAGGTTAAAAAAAAGAATATTTCTTGAAACAGAGAAATATAGTTGCAAACTTCAGATAAGCAAAGGTCCATTACTAGCATTAGCTGTTAAAGAAAAGATGAACATTCTAGAATATGCCAAAAATAAAGAAAGCCAAATGGTAAATGTCAGCATGGTGATGAAAGCTTGTGATCTTAGCACTTGAGAGGCTTAGGCAGGAGGATTGTCAGTTTCAGGCCAGAATGAGAGGTCAAGCCCATCAGGATTACATAGGAAAACTGCATCAAAACACAAAGGACAAGGAAAGCAAAGAAGAAGAAGAAGAAGATACTTGCTATACATACAGTTGATGAAAGGCTCAAACCAGATGTTTTTAAAGAAAGAGAAATCAACAATAAAATATACATTCCAGTAGAAAATAATGTAGAAGAGGCTTTTCTACCTATTTGACTAAAGAAGAAATTCAAGAGAATGTTGAACTAGAAAAGATTTCTCAATTTTATAATCATGAAAATATAAAACACAATCAAGATGTTACTATCCACCTATAAGTTCCAATTAAAAAAGATGTAACACAAAAATTTAGCAAGATTTTATAATAACTGGAACTTTTAACCTTTAAAATGCTGGTGGAAATGTTTAATGCTACAAGAACTGCAGAAAACAAGTATTACTTACTTAAATTGATCATATACATAATTTATAATCATTCAATTCCATCTCTAAGTGTATGCTTAAAGAGAGGCATGTTACACAAATCAAAAGATATCATGACAAATGGCACACCGAAACTATTACAGTTGCCAAAAAAGAAAAGCAGAAAAATGCAATTATCTGTCAATAGTAGAAAAAGTAAATTTTGCTCCATTCATGAATTAAATAGAGCTATGAGATTTCATTTACTAATACAATAGCATCTGACAAGACACAATGCGACTTGTCATATAAATTTAAAAATATCCTGAATAACAGAAGTCAGACACATAGGAATATAGATGATATGACTCCTATGTAAAGTTCAAACATGGGCAAAAGGAATTGATAAAAAAAAAGTAATAAGTTAAGGGTTATATGTGGAGAAGAGTGTAAAGGTAACAATTTAAGGTTAGAGACTGGAAGGGATTTCTAGATTGCTGATAAGGTTCTATTTTTTAACCTGAATTGTGGTTTGATAGTTGTGTTCACCTTGGAATAATTTATTCAGCTCTATATTGATCATTTGTTGTAGTGTTACTTATCTACATCTCATTAAAATATTTATCACACACAAGGAATTGGAAATAATGCTTGAGGAATAATTTATGACTAAATATACAAGAAGTTGTGTCTTAAAGATACAAAATTTAAGACTGCCTGTCTTTTGAATTTACAGACACAAAGCTTCAAGCCTAAGCTCTAAGTTTTGGTTCATTTGTACACATCATTCTATGGCATCACCTATAAAAAAATAGTGTTTTAAAAACTGAGAAAACAAATAGAACTATTAGAAACATGAAAGTATTTTTACCTTATTCCCAAAGCAGTCAGGAAATGGGCAAATGTTCCTGTATTTTTTATTAAATATGGCTCTTAAGAAAGTTTACACATTTCTAATAAAAAAATCATCTCATGACTCTATTTTATTTCCATCTTAAATGCCTGACATTTTCACCTAACACTGATTGAAATAACTCAGCAGAAATGTTCCACTTCCTTGCAGACAGTTCTGCTTCATTGAAGCTGGCCTGCTCTTACCACTTCATTCACCCCCAAATGTTGGAGTGTCCGCTGTGTGTGGTAAGCAATGCCACAGACAAAAGATAGGCTCCTGCCTGCAAAGATGGTTCTGACTAGAAGAGAGAGAAAAGTAAGTCTCCAGAATTTAGCACTCAGACTGAAAGCTTCCATGACAAATGTAAGTAGAGTCTCCAGTGCAGGATAAAGGAGGTCAGAGTTTATATTATCCTGTATAGGATAAAGAAAAATATTTGTAACCAAAAGAACGTATGAGTGAACTCAGGTAACGGCAGTACAGGAAAGTTTCCAGAGAGCAGTCCCTGGTAGCAAAAGAAGCATGGGTATGAGAAGGTAGGATATTTTCACAAAATTAAACCTAATTCAGTGAGACCTGAGTACTGAGTCTAGGAAGGATATGGATCAAGATTTAAGTCTTGGTCAGTTAATTAATACATTAACTGTTGTGGGGATGCATTTGAAGAACTTTAGATGCCTCGAGCTCAATACAAAGTCACTAAAAGAATTCAAGATCAGATGTTGGTTTAAAAAGATACCTTTGGTCTAAGGTGGAGTACAGGCAGGTGAGATTGCATGGAGAGAGGGAGCTGTGCTCCGAGAGTCTTGGAGGAATCCAGGCAAGACAGGAAAATGACTTGAAATTGAGGTAGAACCTGGGTGATACCGGATGTACACTATAGGGAGTTACCAAGAAGTAACAGTAAGTAGAATTTGGTTTAGAGTTGACAGAAAGAGAAATTTCAAGGGTGGCAACCAGCTTTCTAACTGGGTAAATGGGAGCATCCACCAAATACATCAAAACTAATGAAGGAGGGTACATTTAGAGGGAGCATGTAAGGCTGAGTCGGGTGAATGTTCAGTTGAAGGCACCAGTGTGGCAGCCAGGTGGCTACACCAACAGGCAATTGAATACAGAAGAGAAATGTGCCTGGAGGCCAGAGTCTGAGGGGAGTCACACTCTGCATAAGATCTAAGGAGAGGGCAGTGACAGTTGAAAAGCCAAAGGGCATTACAGGTAATCTGCATTTTAGTAAATAAGATACTCCCTCTCAAGTCACTCCCCCCCACCACTTTTCTTTTCTCATCAGCTGGCAGCTGTGTCAGAAAAACAAAAAAGCAATTTAAAAACTCAGTTAAAATGGCAGAGTGGTAGAAGTCTACAATCCCAGCACTCTGGGAAGCTGAGGAAAAAGAGTGACAAGGTTTATTTTTTGTTTTTGTTTTTAAAGAGAATAAAACAAAAGAGGACAGATCTAAGCAGATCAGAACAGAACAATGTAAGCAACACAGCACTTCACAACAAGACAATTGGATATTAACAGTAGCTGTCATAATGTCTCTTTCTTTGAAATATTTTAGCTTAGCTTCACACACAATAATATCAAACATAACAAAATAGAATAAAACCAATCAAGAGAATGAAAGTATTACAAGGCCATTCTGAACCAAATAACAGAAGGTGAACAATGGCTACTATAATATCTAATTTTCCATAAAAAATTTTGTTTATACTATCATACATATTAAAATCCAATAAGTCACAACATGATAGAACTAATGGTAATAGAAAAACAAAAGCATGGTAGGACTTCAGAACAAGATGATATTAAATCAGCAATGGCTGTCATATTGTCTTTTCTTCAAAGTAACTGTCCATACCATCACACCTAATTAGATCAAACAAAACAGAATAAAACCATTCCAACCAATGAATGAAAACATAAGACTTCAAAGCAATATAATAGTGAACCATGATTACCATAAAATCTTATGTACTCTTACCATTTCTTACACTAGGGAGACTATATGGTATTTATACATGTGAGTTTGATTTATTTCACTTACGAGTATGGACTCAAGTTGCATCCATTTATTTATAAATATCTCAATGTAATCATTCTTTATAGCTGAGTAGTACTCCACTGTATAAAAGTACCATATTTTTTTTTTATCCATTCCTCAGTTGGTGGGCACTTAGGTTGTTTCCAAGATCTGGCTACTACAAATTGTGCTGCTATAAACATGGGTGCACATATATCACTGTGGTATGATGGTTTCAGTTCTGGGAATATGCCCAGGAGTGGAATAGCTGGGTCAAATGGGACTTCCAATCCCAGCTTTTTGAGGACTCTCCAGATTGACCTCTACAATGGTTGTACCAGTCTACACTCCCACCAACAGTGCAGAAGAGTTCCTTTTTCCCCACAGCCTCTCCAGAATTTGCTGTTGGTAGTTTTCTTGATCCTGGTCATTCTTTCTGGAGTGAGATGGAATCTCAGTGTGGTTCCAATTTGCATTTCTCTAATGACCAATGATGATGAATGAACATTTTTTCATGTATTTATTTGACATTCATATTTCTTCATCTGAGAACTGTGAGTTCATCTCAGATGCCCATTTTTGGATTGGGTCTTTGAATTTCAGGAGTCTGATTTTTTTTTTAATTCTTTATATATGTTCTAGACAGAAGTCCTTTGTCTGAGGGACAGTTCACTAAGATTTTTTCCCAGTTTGTGGGTTTTCCTTTTACTCTGCTGGAGATTTCTTTTCACATGCAGAAACTCTTTAATAAAACGTGATCCCAGTTATTGATTCTGGGAAGTATTTCCCGTGCAGTTTGGTTCTTGTTCATGAATTCTCTACCTACCCCTATGTCTTCAAGATTTTTACCTACTTTGTCTTGCAACAGATTTAGTGTTTCTGTTTTAATACTTAGATCTTTGATCCATTTAGATATTAGTTTAGTGTATGGTGACAGGCATGGGTCTAGTTTTAGTTTTTGTCGTATGGATAGCCAGTTTTTCCAGCACCATTTATTAAAGAGACTATTGTTCTTCCAGTGTACATGTTTGTCCCCTTTATCAAAGATAAGGTGGTTGAGTGTATTTGTAGTTGTGGTTGTATCTTCTAATCTATTCCATTGATCTTCAAGTCTGTTTTTATTCGAGTACCATGTTGATTTTATTACAGTAGCTTTGTAGTATAACTGCAAGTCAGGAAATGTGATGCCTCCTGCCTTGTCTTTGTTGCTTAGAATTGCTTTTGCTATTCTAGGTCTCTTCTGGTTCCAGATGAATTTTAGGAGTGATTTCTGTAGATCAATGAGGTATGTTAGTGGTATTTTCATTGGGATTGCATTGACAGTGTATAACAATTTTGGGAGAATGGCCACTTTCAAAATATTTATTCTTCCTATCCATGAAAAAGGGATGTCTTTCCATTTTCTGAGGTCCTGTTCGATTTCTTTTTTCAGGGTATTATAATTTTCCCTATACAAATCTTTTACTTTTTTCATTAGATTAATTCCTAACTATTTCATTTTTTTGGATGCTAGTATGCTTATTTCTCTCTCAGTGATTTGTTGTTAGTGTATAAAAATGCTATTGATTTTTGAGTATAGACTTTGTATCCAGCTACATTGCTGAATTTATTTATTATATCTAGGAGACTTTCAATGGAGGTTTGGGGGTCTCTATGTAGAGTATCATGTCATCTGCAAATAATGATAATTTAACTTCCTCTTTTCCTATCTTTACTCTTTTTATTTCTATCTCTTGCATAATTGCTCTGGCTAGTATTTCCAGAACTATGTTGAATAGGAGCAGTGATAAGGGACATCTTTGTCTTGTGCCTGATTTTAAGGTAAAGGCTTTCAGTTTTTGGCCATTTAATATGATGCTGGCTGTTGGTTTGTCGTGGATGACCTTTATCATATTGAGGTAAAGACCATCTATTCCAATTCTCTGTAAGGTTTTTATCATGAATGAGTGTCGGATCTTATCAAAAGCTTTTTCTGCATCTATAGAAATGATCATGTGATTCTTACTTTTGGCTCTATTGATATGGCGGATTACATTTATTGATTTACGTATGTTTAACCATCCCTGCATGCCTGGAATGAATCCCACTTGGTCATGGTATATAATCTTCTTGGTGATTTGCTGCATCTTGTTTGCCAATATTTTATTGAGAATTTTTGTATCTATGTTCATTAAGGAGATTGGTCTGTAGTTCTCTTTTTTTATTTGGGTCTTTCTCAGGTTTTGGTACTAGAGTAATATTTTCTTCCAGGAATGACTTAGGGAGAATTGCTTCCATTTCAACTTCATTGAAGAGTTTGAGGAGTGTTGTCATTAAGTCTTCTTTGTATTTCTTGCAGAATTCTGCAGTGAACCTGTCTGGGACTGGGCTCTTCTTTTTTGGTAGGGACTTACTTACATTTTCAATTTCATTAGTAGAAATTGAGTTATTCAGCAGTTTTACATCTTATTGATCCAGCTTCAGTGGTCCATATGGTTTCTAGGAATCTGTCCATTTCGTCTTTTATCAAATCTATGAGCATAGAGGTTTTCAAAATAGATGTTGATGATCTTCTGTATTTCCACAGAGTTGGTACTGATTTCACCTTTTCATTCTGTATTGGATAAAATTGAGTCTTTTCTTTCCTTTTTTAAATTAGGTTGGCTAAGGGCTTATCAACTTTATGTATTCTTTCAAAGAACCAATTCTTTGATTCATTGATTCTTTGTATTGTTTTCTTAGTCTCTGTTGCATTAATTTCTGCTCTAATCTTTATAATTTTCTCCCTTCTTTTGGCTTTGGGTTTGGCTTGCTCTTCTTTTTCCAGATGTTTGAGGTATAGTGTCAGGTTGTTTATTTGTGTTCATTCTGTTTTTCTAATGTAGGAACTCAGTGCAATAAATTTTCCTCTGAGGACCACTTTCATTGTATCCCACAGATTCCAGTAATTTGTATTTGTATTTTCATTTGCTTGTAGATATTGTTTAATTTCTTCTTTAATTTCCTCTGTGACCCACTGATTGCTCAAGAGGGTATTATTCAATTTCCATGTGTTTGTGGGGTTTTTGCAGTTACTTTTATCATTAATTTCTAGCTTCATGGTGCTATGATCCGATAACATGCATGGGATAATTTCAATTCTTTTGAATTTACTTAAATAAGTTCTGTGAGTTAGTATATGGTCTACTTTAGAGAATGTCCCATGTACCGCTGAGAAGAATGTATATTCTGATGTTGTTGGATGGGACACTCTGTATACATCTATCAAGTCCATGTGTTCACAGGTGATTCAGTTCTGTTATTTCTTTGTTGATTTTCTGTCTACTTGATCTATCCCTTTGTGTCAACATGTTAAGGTCTCATGTTATAATTGTATTATTGCCTATTTGATTTTTCATTTCTGTTAATACTTGCTTTGTGTAGCTGGGTGCTCTGGAATTTTGTGCATATATATTTAAGATTGTTATCTCTTCCTCTTGAAATTTTCCCCTAACTAGTATGTAGTGCCTTTCTTTATCTCTTTTGATCATTTTTGGTTTGATGTTCACATGGCCTGCAAACAGAATAGCTACCCCTGCTTTTTTTTTTATTTCCTGTTGCATGGAATATTGTTTTCCATCCTTTGACTTTCAGCCTATGAGTTTTCTTTTGGGTTAGATGGATTTCTTGTAGACAGCATATGGTTGGACATTGTTTCTTAATCCATTCTGCCAGTCTGTTTCTTTTAATTGGTGAATTGAGGCCATTTACATTAATGGTTATAACTATCATATATTGGTTTATTGTTGACATGTTATCTTTCTGATGTTGTATCTTAGCTTTCCATTTGGTTTAATTGTCTGTCTTGCTTAGTGTTTTTTCCTATGTGTATCTAGAATGTCTTTCAGTATTCTTTGTAGGGTTGGTTTGGTGACCATGAAGTTCTTCAGCTGTTCTTTGTCACAGAAGTATCTTATTTCTCCATCCATTTTGAAGGACAGTTTTGCAGGGTACATCAGTCTGGGTTGGAAGTTGTTTTCCTTTAGGATCTGAAACACTTCACTCCATGCTCTTCTTGACTTCATTGTTTGTGTTGAGAAGTCTGCTGTGATTCTGATAGGTTTTCCTTTATAGGTGACCTGTCTTTTTTCTCTAACAGCTTTTAATATTCTGTTCTTATGTTGGATTTCTGAGATGGTGATTATTATATGTCTGAGTGTAGTTTTCTTTTGGTTATGGCTATTTGGAGTTCTATATGCTTCACTAATCTGTATGTCAGTTTCCATACTCATGTTTGGGAAGTTTTCAGCTATTACTTCTGTAAATAGCTTCTTGATATCATTTGTGTTGTCTCCTTCTTTTTCATTTATCCCTATTAATTTTATGTTGTTTTTCTTTGCATCATCTTGTAGCTGTTGAATTGTTATTTCCTGATTCCTTGTTATTTTTAAAAGATCTTTCCTTTCCTGTTCACTAACTGCAACCTTATCTTCAAGGTCTGAGATTCTATCTTCACTTTCATTGAGGCAGTTTTTGCAACTTTCAATAGAATTTTTGATTTTCTGTATATCTCTTTAAATCTGCTTCATGTATTCTATTTGTTTCTCATACTGTTCATTCAGGGATTCTATCATTTTGCTGTGTTCCTTTTTTTTTTTTTTTTTTTTTTTTTTTTTTTTTTTTTTTTTTTTTTTTTTTTTTTTTTTTTTTTTTTTTTTTTTTTTTTTTTTTTTTTTTTTTTTTTTTTTTTTTTTTTTTTTTTTTTTTTTTTTTTTTTTTTTTTTTTTTT